>JAOQGH010000032.1:3733802-3880331 GCA_025769975.1 Gallinago jamesoni
GTCCCTGTGACTGCAGGGGGGTCAGACTAGATGGCCTTTGGAGGTCCCTTCCGGCCCAGATGATTCTATGATTCTATACACAACAGGCAAATACTTCTCTTTTAGCTTCCATAACAAACTTAAGGCCTTCAGCAAAAAAAAACCAAACCAAACCAAACCAAACCAACAGAGGCCATAAAGCCTAAAACTTTCCTATAGATGTGGAAACCAGAGAGATCAAGGGCACTGCCTGTGTACCTACAATATGTCATGGTTGTTTTACAGAATTAGCTGGATTAAAGTAGTAAATTGAGCCCACTACTAATGTTAACCCATTAGTTAACATTTTCTACTACATATATTCTAAATAACTATAATGGAGTGGAAAATTCATGTTTAAGAATGAGTTAGCTGGTTGCTGTCAATTTAAAGCTTGACCCCAACTAGATTAAACGCTTTCCATTCATCTACATGTATCTTAGTGCCAGGGCTTGTTGGGCTACTTTTACTGAGCAAAGAGTTCCTTTAAGGAGCTGTTTGCACCAACTGTTAGCACACACTATTCTTATCTGCTCAATTTATGAGCCCATTTGAAAGCTCCTTCAAAACCCAGTAAATTCTCAATATTAAATTTGAAATGCTCATAACTCAGTCCAATGAAAACTAATTTTCTCTAGAGAACTCAAAAGCCTTTCCTCTTGGTGAGAGCAATTTCCAAGCCATATTTCAGGTTTCAACTCCCAAGGGTTTTGGCTGTATAAGTGTTTAAAAAGAAGTCACTCTCTCTATAAATATAAATGCATATAAATTGTGTAAATATATATTTTGCTTTGGTGTAGAGGGTTTTTTTTGCCCCTGCATTTCATCAGATTCAGGAACAGCTGAATTGCCTTCACTCAAGACTTTCCAGGCAAAATGAAAATGCAATCAGTTTCAGGAAGAGACAGGATGGAATATTTAAGAATCAAAGGTGGTACGTCAGAAAGCAATTAAACCTGAGACACAGAAATGGAAATCTTAACTACAGTTGTTTGTCCTGTTATTTTCTGTGGCGTAACAGAAAACTCACCCTTTCCAACGCTTTTGGTCAGATACCATGCAAACACGCCAATATTTAGAAGCTCATCCAAATTCATAGAGGCCAAAAGTATCTCATAAATAGCATGGAGCAATTACATTACAGTCCATGCATGTGCAGCCTACAGAATGCTTATTAGCTAATCCGTAATCTACATCTAGTCTCAAGTATACAATATGGCATACATAATCCACATTGAATACAGATGGGTTTGCTCTATGCAGTCAAATGAAACTCTTCTGCTTCAGTTTTGTCTCCCGTGATCTTCCTTTTATTCAAGCAGTGATGATAAAACAACAGCTTTATTTCTCATGTAATATCATGCCTATAGTGCACACTTAAAACAGGAAGCAGAAAATAAATATTTACTTCCAAGTACTCCAAAAGATTGCCTTTCCCAGCAGAATAGTTTCTACACTTTTGAATATGTGCAATATATATAAATAGATGCAGGCTTCCATATTATTTTACAGCATCTTTTTAGTTAATTTTACATTTCAGATTTTGCTCAAACTTTTTTGTGTTGTTCTAAGAAAAGAAGCCAGACTTTTAACTTGGTTCATGAGTAGATCTTCAATTATTTGAGAAAGGCAGCCATGAGTGCAAATCAAGTACAACTAACCCAGTGATGAAATATTCAGATGACTGATTTACAATGACACCCAAAATGTGTAAACTGGGATACTTCTATCTAAATTTTTGTCGAAACTCACCTGGCAATTTTATGTACGAACTGAAGTAACAGTGGTTCCCAAGGAACTGCAAAGTAGAAAGGAAGAAACTGGAGCAGATGAACGATGACTTCGATAAACCTAGGAAAAAGGAAAGAATACAACAATAAGAGATATGAGAGTAAGAGGGGAAGAGGAACAGTGCAGTAAGAAAGAGGTGACATATGTCGAAATAAGAAAAATCTTCTCAGGAAGACTTCAAGAGGCAAATCATCTTTGACTAAAAAGTAGGAACCAGTTGTCCATGGAGAGCCATTGCCTTTCATAGGTATAAACCCTCCATCTTAAGACGTCTTTTTTTACTTGTTTTTGCAAGCATGTGCAAAGTTTGTATCTATAATGCTGCCCCACTGAATGGATGATTAATTACACTTCCTAAATCATTCAGCACTTGAAGAGGCCCAGCACAGTGTTGCTATACATTCCTTTCCCTGTGAGTGGGCAGGACGTGGGGAAGAAGCAGTGGAAGTGCAGCGGGTTAGTGCAATGCAGGTATGTGTTCCATGGCTGTAACGAAACCTCCCAGCCCATCTTCCTCTTCGCATTTCGAGAGACATTCTTTGCAGAGAACAAAGCTAGGAACAAAGCTAAGAATGAACCCTTTCTGCCAACTCCTGAGAATCCTCACAGAACTGAGTCTCTGACCTGTACCATACCTCCAAAAATAGCAAATCCATAACATTATAGCTATGCAGTTTTTTGCAGCCCACGTGTTTTTTTTTCCCTTGGCAAATATGGGACTTTGTCATCTGTTTGCTACAACAGCATCTTGTGGTGAGAACGCCAGAGGTATTTCATCTCAGTCTTCTCTAGGAATCAAATAATACTTCCATTTTGCTTACTGACAGAAAAAAAAAAGGGAGATAGAATGGTCACATTGAGGTCAGGATTGTAAAAATTATTGGACTGAGCATGTTAATAAATGGCCATACAACGTGCCGCAATTTGGACTCAATAGTCCCTCAATTCTTAATAAACAGTATTCCACATAAATATACAGAGAGTAATGCACCTTTGGATGTCAGGGTCAAAATAGCCATTTGATCAACTGAAAATTAATGAATACTCCTGAAAGCATGTGCTAATAATCATTTGCTGGTGACAACTCCAGGTAATGGATGTACAGATGGAACTAGAACTGTTATTTTGTCTGCCTCTGGGAGCAGATTGCTGTGCAGTTAAGAACGGCTGTTGGGTCACACTCGCATGCATCAACGTACCGTAGCTGATGAATAAAATCAGGGTATTACTTACTATTGCATGACAGTTTTGAGCAACCTGGTCTAGTGGGAGGTGTTCCTGCCCATGGTAGGGGGGTTGGAACTGGATGATCCCTTCCAACTCTAACCATTCTATGATTATACCTAGAAATCCCAAATTAAGCTCAAGACTCACTTGTACTAGTCACTCTGCAGGAAAATATGTATTAAGAAAGAATTTTTCCTCAGTGACCTGAATATACACAGCTAACAGTGAGAGAAGAAAGAGAAACACAATTGAAATCCAAATAAATCATCCAACTCCATATAATTGAAAAGTTCAGCCACAAATAAAATTCAAGCCTACAGATTAATTTCCCTATATTCTAAATCAACATAAATGCTATTTCTCACTTATTTGTTTGTACAGCAAACTTTCAGTTACTTCTTAAATATTATATGTTCTGTTGATGGAATATCAAATGCTTTCATGTCTTACATTTCTGCCTCCTTTCATTTCTAATGCACACTTTTATTTGTTTGCTGTCTTGTAGTAATGAGTACATACATATGAGGCAACTGATTCTAAAAAGCATGTGCCTTCATTTTTGGAAAGGTTAGAGAGCTCAACTCCATTGCTTATCTTACTGTAATAAACAAGATCTAATGGAGCGATCTGATGCCACACAGATGATTCCTGGCATTTAGATACTGCATTACAGTAGGAAGAAAAAGCATGTCATTGTCTCTAAACAAGAGAGATACTTTTTTTTTCAAAGTTGAAAATCTCAAAAACTATTGCCGGCTAAACTCTTGTCCGCTCTTTGAGTAATTTCAAAATTTTGAGTTTGAACTCAACCATTGTAAACATACCACTGTTTTTGTTAAAATTACCTAAAGTTTCAGAACAAAGAACTTAGTCAAATGAAAAAATACCCATGTTGTCTTTCATACTGGAAATTGCAAGCACTTTGTTCTGACAAATCCAAAATCTTTGGATTACAAAACCTTTTTCTTTCCATTCCCTTTCCTCTAGTTCTAGTTTCAGTAGCTTTGTTTGATATCAAAAGAAAATTCTTGGCCAGTTCAAAACTAAGACTAGAATTGCTGGAGGCAAGCAGGCCCTGTGGCATCACTGGAGACGGTGTTGCTATTTCCACACACATTATTGTCTACATGAAGTTCTCAGTACAGCAAAGGTGGAGATCTGGAGGCAGACATTTAGCCATACTGAAAGCAAGACCATGTGTTCTACTTTAAAGAGTCTTCACATATCTTACTAGTGGAAAGGATACAAGTTTATCTTCCAATAAAATCAGGAAACAAAAGGTGCTTATAATCTTTTCTAATTAACAGTGAGCCAGTGGTAACGTACCCAAAAAGTTTCCAGTGAAGCCTTGAAATGAAACAAATCAATTAAAATATATTCCACACCCTCAAGCAAGGTGGACCAGTAATCGCAAAACGCTAGCTCTGTCAACAGTGACCAAATTAAATACATTATTACGTTACTTGTCATGTTCTGTTAGCCGATCCAATTTACTACTTAAAATGTGTTGGCAAGAATCCAATGTTGCATCCATTTTGCTCACAGTACATACTGAAAAGCCAATGATGTTGCAGTTCTAATTAAATTAAGCACATACATGTGAGGGAATTGTTGCAACACCATCCCAAAATCAAACAGTTGTACCCGTATAACACTTCATAGAGATTCTGTAACATTGCTTCTCATCTTGCAGTTAATTTCTGATATATGGGTATGAAGTCCTTCTGTAGATTTCCTTGCTCTGCCAATTTAGCAGATCCTTCACATTATGTCAGCGTCTTTTGCATATAATAACAACTGCCACATGCAAACACCAGTTTAATAAGTAAGTCATGATTTTGCATCTGAAAACCAATGGCAAGCATTCAGGACCTAAGCTCTGTAAAGTGTAATAAAGTTTGAGATAATATTACAAGTAACAGCTTGGTTTACTTATTCTTATACCTCCTACAGGGTCTGTGGTCACTTTGACAGTTTATGAAATATTAGCCTAAGTAAATCACATCACCACTCATACATGTTTGAGAAAAGTAATTTATCAGAAATACAATAAACCCCAGCTGGGAATAAGAAGGATGTAATTCTCTCAAAGGTTATTATAATTTGGAAGCCAACATTTAGATTTTTAGCATCAGTACAATTTACATTGGATCAAATTATTTTTGGTGTGAATGAACATGAATCATTCAGTTTGAATTGAGTTTTATCAATTTATATCAACAAATGATTCACACCATTGGCATTAAGCCCTCATAGGTTTCAAAATTGCTCATATTGAAAAGTAAGTGTTGGAATACTCACTTGAGTCATCGTGTGAATTTGAAACCTTGTGATGTGTCTTGGATACAAAACCAGGCAAGCAGCAAATGTGTGCAGTAGCATTTCTTTCAGACAGAAGGCCGGGCTAAAGACAGACTTTACTGAAAAATATACATCACAGGTGTAAAATCTTGCATTACAGCTGAAAATGAGTATTTCTCAAAGATGAAAATTTAGCACACCAAAATGAACAGAATTACCACTTACCCTTATAAACCAGAATATAAAAAAAAAAAATTTGCATTTAGACTTGACAGCATTTTACAGATATTAACTTTCTAGAAAATAATTCCAAGTGTCTGAGAAACTTTTTGTTCTGCTTTTCTTTTATGGTTCTGATTATTTGTGAAGCATTCTAACATTTCTGTTATAAAACTTACACAAAATACATTACAATGTGCATGCAAATCAGTATAAAAATGTTATACAGACACAAGAATGCTTTCTGTACACTACAGTCAGTCAATTATGTATGATTCAGCCTCATCTGAAAAGAAAAGAGATACTGTATGTATGATGATGTCATGCTTCTGGCAAAAGCTAAGGTTTGCTGGTATTTTCACTTACAAATTTCCAGGCAATAAGTGTGGAATAACAGCAGTAACGCAGCCTCACATGGGGCAAGCTCGCTCACATGCAATGTTTGGTTGGTTTTTTTTCCAGCAAAACACTATTGAAAGATACCACCAGTATGATTATTATAATTTTTTAGAAGGCAACTATTACATATACAGCTAAATGGGAAGATTACCTAGGGTGATGCTTTTGAAGGCAGATTTTATTCATCTTGATTAAACTATTTTCGGGCAAGTTTCTGCTTTAGTTCATAACAGACTGGGCAGCAAAATTTTGAACCTTGATTTTTATAAAGATAACTCCTTTTTGCCTCCAAAAGGAAGCACTTACACTACATGTAAGTGACAATAAAAGTCAATGCTCAGGTAAGTGAAGGCTGCAGGATTTGGGGTTTTTTTTAAGCAATTCTACTCATACAACAATAAGAGCTTACAAATTTTATCTCATTTGAATCATAATACCTGCATTTAAAAATAACCAGAGATCCATCTCAACATACAGAAGTCTACAAAGTTATAGAAGCATTTCTTGACGTATTCTGGACAGGCATCTCTTGAAAATGTTTTCAAAGATTGGTAAGCAAGCCTTATTTATCAGTGCAACTGATAATATCTCACCTTTGGGATTTGTATTTGCTAGTATAATTCTTGTGTATTTTCTCAGTGGCATTATGTCTCTGCAACAAACATTGAACCAGACTGACCTTTCAGATCTTGGTAACTTGGAATGAATTACAGTATATAATTAGTCATGAATTACAGTAGGAACACAGGAACTCCAGACTGATTTTGATGGCTTGTTAAAACTGATGGGTGAATGTGTCAAGTATTTTCTTCAGTACTTGACAAGAGATGAGATCTACACCACTGAAAATGACATCCCTAAATATACTTTTGAGCATATTTCTAACCAAACAGTACTTGCAGCTCTCAGTATAGCCAGTTGCCTAGTGTAAATCGCAGCCAAGTTTTTACTGACCTAATCATACTGCTCTCGATAGGCAGACTATGGCCAAAAAAGCCTTCTCTTAGTTCACTTGTTAAGGAGAGCTTAATGGAACTGACATTTGCAAGAGCAAAGATACAGCTGAAAGCCAAGAGAAACAGATCAAAACATGCATCAACAAACCATATTAAGAGAAGTGTATACTTTTCTTCCATCCTGCTTCATTCTCTGTCCAGAAATACAGATTTACATGGGATTTTTGTCTATGACCTCACAAACATAGGAGAAGCAGAACCTCTAACAAATAATTTATATGTTTGGAATTGGGACTTTCTGCTGGAAGAGACAGTATAGGAGAAAGAGCTGGACAGAAAGAGCAATTAAAACTCATTCTCAGAATTTTTGATAATGCTGCTACTAACTTGTAGGTGACTGACAGCAAAGTAAGACAGAATTAGCAGCATTTCCTTTAAAGAAAAGCCACTGCATAGACAAGTAAAATAGTCTATTATTGTATTACTTGTCTCATTTTAAAAACAGGATTGACAAACCTAAATAGTCTATAACAATACAAATCAATCAACAGAAAAGATTGAACTCCAAATTCAGCAGAAAATGCAAATGCTATTTCTACCCTGAATACGTTTTGAAGTATTTCCACTTGTTAGTGGAAACTTCAGCATCAAGCAAAATGCTGGCTGCTGAGTAAAACATAGAAGTCATGGCCCCTGATACTAAGGAGACTATAAGCTAAAGGCCAGCTCTTGTAAGCAGAATTTAAGTATTTTTTATAGGCTAAATATAAAACGGGTTTTGAATTCAATAGAACTATTCCCTTGCATAAAGTTGGCATACTATAGATGCTTTTAGAATGAATACCTGTTCCCACTGAAGTCAGCAGCAATATTACCACTAATGTCAGTGAGATTAGTTCTAGAACATAAAAATTTCCCTGCAGTTTAAATGAATATATATAATGTATATAAACATATAAAAATATATATAAATATATATATGCATTATATATTACTGTATTTAAAAGAATCCAGGAGCGTTTTAAAAACATCATCTTTTCAAATCAGTATCCTTGAATGGACGGAGTATTTTGTATCCTTTATGTTTATAAAATCACTAAACAGAGGCTTTCCAAAAATTTAATAAATAAATAGTTCTATTTTGTTAACAGATTAGATGAATTAATTAAAAAACCCTAGGCTTTTAGAAATGCATATATATTTTGCATAATCTCCTTGGCTGTATTTTAGCAAATTAATAAATCAACACTTACGGTTTCCCTTCCCCTATACCTCACAACTTATGTGCTTATCTGTAAAACACAGCAGTGGGAAAGTATAATTGTCCTTAATAGCAGTACACGGAGAACAAGATAGACAGAGAAGCTAAGTGCGAACTCTGTTCTTGCAAACTCTACTGCAGATGAATCCAAGTTTCCAAGTCCCTCTTTCTGAGCTACAAACCAGTCAGACATGAAGCACTTCCAGACAGGGAATTATATAGTTCCCCAGAATTATATCGCTGGAGAGCACACAGTATCTGGAGCAAAATGCCAGATTAATACAATTCCTTACAGTAATCCTTGCATGGCCAAAAGCCGATGCTTTTGGGCTAAGCATGAAGCAAGTAAGCTTGTGTCTCTGTAGAAGAACACAAAAACACAGCTGAGGTTCACAGAATTTGGAGGGAACAACTGTGTAGGTCTTCCAGATCCCAAACTCATAGCACAATCCTTAGAACCAACTTACTTACCGGTAACTTTATAAAGAATTAAAAAAATTACAACTCCTTTGATTTCGGGTAAATAAGAACGGCAGTCCAAACTTTTGCTTAGTGCTATTTAAGAAACTTGCATTAAGCCATGCTATTAAAAAGCGTGATCCAGGAGGCAACACTTTGATCCTTATATCCTTTTCTTTTAAATATTTTTATTTTGAATTGATGGCTTTTAAACATCACCAAATAATATTCCACGTGCAACACACTTCTACATAATTTTAAATATCACAAAAAGAGACTGACTTCAGATTCAAACAATTCCAACCTTGATTCAGCGAAAGGAATCAAGAAGATGATTCAAGGGAAGGATTCTGCTCAGAAGCTCAACATGTTCAGAGAGTTCTAAGCTATTCTTTATTGCAACTCCATATCCATTCTTTGCATGGAGATAAAACATAACTTCTGTTGGTGAGATCAGAATGTGAATTTCAGACATGGATTGAAATATTACAAATTCTGAATTGATTTGGACTGAGAATTTAATAGGAAGCTTTCTGTATAATAGATTCATCCAGCTTTCTCTTTATTGTCAGTTTGGTAATAATAATCAATTAAGGATTGTTTTCTATGACTTCGCAAATGGCTGACCATTTTTTTTTTTTTTGCCTTGAGAAAGTTCTATATCACTTGTTTTTAATAAAAACAAATTCCTTTATTAGAAAGTGCCACTTATTATTTGAGTGTAAAAAGCTTCTGTAAATATTTTTGTGTAGACATAATTATACATCCAGTGTAGGAGTGACGGAATGCTCTGAGGAACACCGGATTTTTTCTTTCAGAGTAAGTGATCCCAAGCTGAGTTAGGCAGATCCTTCTGTAGAGTTCCTCTGAGTTTCCATTAAGCAGACAAATGACTCAAAATTCTAAACCACTGTTTGACAACATAATTTGTATAAGGGACCGCAATACTAAACATTAATTAGTTTCTCATTGAGCTGTGTGGCTCAAAATTTGGGACACTATAAAAATAATTTGTGAAAAGCACTCAGAAGACTTATTTTAAAACACCAAATTCAGTGTTTTACCACATCGTTACTAAAAAACATTAACACCATGTGTATGTATATAGATATGCATATAGTTCTTGTAACAATTTTTCTTGTTTAACTGAAACAGACTGTATTTCTTAATGGGGAATATTATATCTTGAGCACAAAAAGTCCCACAGCACTTCACAAATTATCAGAAACCACTTTAAAGTATGAATGTTCCGTTCAGTTCATGCAGCACAAATTTAACTCAGTCAATAACAGCAGAGAATTTATCTCACACAGATGTTTTATATTGTTTGATATGGAAAAATACAGCCAAGATTATAGCTTACATTTTTAGCAAGATATTTGTGAAAACTCCTGAATTTAATGTCAGAACACTCTTGGCAGTGACTAGTACATCTGGCTATACTTAGCGTGAACTAATACCTCTGAAGCTGAAGAAAATAAGAACAGGTCTGTTTAGAGAACTACACCTATTCTCAAAAAGGCATCACATACTCTTACTAAGAGATCCAATAATCGAACAATTAAGAAATCATAAGATTTGATTTTTACAGTTATGGACAGCCCCTAAATAATCCACTGAAAGCATGACACAATTTGTAAAATTACTTTACCTGTGATGGAGAGATTGCAGCATTATCATCAGATGGCAGCAGCTGGTTAATGCCAATAAATCTCACGTGAATTCCTGGCATTCTCCAGGGAATGGAAGCATTAAAAGCCTCAAAGAGATTAGGCAAGAAAGCTGACCCAAAGAACGGAAGATTAACCAATTAATTGAAAGCTGAGTATTTGTTTCTAAGTCCAGTGCAGTTGAATTTGTCCCACTTTATCCCATGGCTAAAAAAAAAACAAAACAAAACTGTAGATCTTAAGAGGCAATATTGAAAAAAATTTCACTTGCAAAACAATGCTATGTAAAGTCATACGCTGGCAAAACCTTAAACTGGAGAAAAGACAGCAAGCACGTTGGCAGCATACTCCCACCAAAAAAATAAATAATAGAAAAGACAACAAGTCAATCCTTTCAAAGTAGTTTTTAAAGAAAGAAGAATATTTTATGTGACTTTAGTCTTCTGAAAGATTCTAGAAAACTCTGTAATAATTTCAAATAATGAATTCTTCTGAGAAAACCAATTGTCTATATTTGAATTCTTCTGAGAATACCATTTGTCTAAGGCGGGTCAGCAGTCATTTTTGTTTCTAACTTTCCTCCTGTAATATTCTTCCCCTTTTTTTTGCACCGTATTCAATTTCAGGGAAAAATTACCTTAATTTAGGGACTGAAACAGAATTTTTGCATTTTATAACAAAGACCATTTGAGAAAGCAGTTGGCAAACCTGGTGTAAAGAAGTTGACAACAGGACATGGACATTAAATTCCCTTTTGTGGCTTCACACCTGAAAAGCATAGCTTTTGTACCTTTGTGGTGATTTGTGGCACAAATACAGGCTGGGTGGAAAATGGACTGAGAGCAGCCCTGAGGAGGAGGACTTGGGGATGTTAGTAGATGACAACCTCAATATGACCCGGCAGTGTGTGCTCGCAGCCCAGAGAGCTGACCCCATGAAAGAAGTGTGGCCAGCAGGTCAAGGAAGGTGATTCTGCTCCTCTACTCTGCTCTGGTGAGACCCCACCCTAGAGTGCTGTGTCCAGATCTGGAGTCCTCAGTACAGGAAGGACATGGACCTGTTGGAAGGGGTCCAGATGAGGGCCACAAAGATGATTTGAGGACTGGAACACCTCTCCTACGAGGACAGGCTGAAGGAGTTGGGGTTGTTCAGCCTGGAGAAGAGAAGGCTCTGGGGAGACTTTATTGCCCCTTCCAGTACCTAAAAGGGGCCTGCAGGAAAGAGAGGAGTGACTATCAGGGAGCGTGTAGCAGCAGGACAAGGGGGGATAGTTTAAACTGAAAGACGGGACATTTAGATTAGATATTAGGAAGAAATTCTTTTCTGTGAGGGTGGTGAGATACTGGGAACAGGTTGCCCAGAGAATCTGTGGATCCCTGGAGGTGTTCAAGGCCAGGCTGGACCTGGTCTAGTGGGAGGTGTCCCTGCCCATGGCAGGGGGATTTGATCTTAATCTCCGAGGTCCCTTCCAACCCAAACCATTCTATGATTCATTCTATGATCCTATAATTTAAAGGATCATAGCCAGAAAAGGTATGTTTCAGGATTATGAGACAAAGATTGCTAGGAATGTAGATATTAATGAAGAGTGAGATGCTTAAAACAACCTTCTCTGTGCAGGAATGTGACCATTGCTAGCACAGTGATTTTGAAAATTTTGTGCTCAAGAATTGAGTGGACTTTTTCCTTAGCTGTCTATATAAACATGTAGAAAACATTCCATGAGCTACAACAGCTATGTCAGTGACTAGCTGTTCTGTGATTATCAGTTCTGTGACTATCAGTTTCTGTGATTCTGTGACATGGGTACTATTGAAAATTTCTCCATTTTCATTAATGACTTCTGAAAAGCAGCAGTATTTTATGTTAGTGCTACCATAAACATATTATTGTTATTAGCTTTTTGTATTTTCCCTTCTTTTCTTTCTCATTTACAATTTGATAGGGGTGCAATTCTTAAGTTAGTTGTGAAATTCAATTTAAACATAGAACCCTATGATTTACAATCACTGCAGTTTTCGGTGTTAGTTGATGACAAGCTCATGAATCAACATACATCAAACAGTTTTATTTGACCTAAGTGTCAACGCTCCCCATGCTAATTCCATTTAATGGGCCTCAGTTGTTACACAAAAAGCTTTGAATATATTTGTTTCAGTTTTTAAACTTATCATAGTTTGAAATGTGAGACTAATAAAAAAAATATATAAGAGGACTACTCTGGTCTTAAAGGGTGAGATAAATGGGAGCATTTTCTACTGCCTGGGGTATGGACTGCTTGGCAGGTACCTCCTAACTGCTAAGTTTATTCACTGGCGAGAGGACACCTGATAGGGCTACCTCCAGTCACATGCTTCCACATACCTGAGCTAGGATGTCTGTGAACCATAAACTTCATTTTCATACTGAAGCTTCCCAAATATTCATCTTTAGTCTTGTTTTTCAGGCTTCAATTAATTCCTCAGTTAAGGGCCCTTGGAATTATAAAAATACATATATTTTAGCATTTATTGATAAGAGCCAGTGAAGCCATTTCTGTCTAACTGTTACACTTTCAGAAGCTAGTTGTGCAGCAAAGACACATTTTTCAGATTTGTTAGGCTGGATATTAAATTTTGAAATCTCTAGTCTGGAGATTATAGTATAATAAAAGATTTCAAAATGTAAATTAATATTATACCTATTAGTAGTTATCAAAGAGACATTCAAAAAAAGGTTTTTATGGGAGGGAGTTCTAGTCTTTTCTTCTCCAGCACCATAAGCCCTGGCCAGCTGAAGAGGAGACAAGACATTTCCAGAAATTTTACAACTTTAAACAACCATAGCTTCTAGCTAAGACTGGGGCTTCTGTGGTCCTGCACACCTTCATGGGGGAGAAACTAAAGATCAAAAAACACTTCAAAAAACCTGATCCTTATATCTGAGGAAATGGTGAAAATAAGAAAATAAAGGTATTTCTTTAGGGGTAAGGCAGCTAAGGCAACCACCAAACGTGCCAAGCCTGCAGCTTCCTGCCAGATTAAAATAAATAGTGATTCAGTCAATCCAATTTATGATCATGACGGAGGAAAAGCCTACAGTCTCCTTCTCTCTATGCCCCCGTAAATTCACCATTACTCTCACCAGTCATAAAATTTTCTTATTCTATTTTTCAATAAAATAATTTTTCCCCTAACATTTATAAAGTGACTCAAAAAAAAAGTATTTAATCTGTAAATGAGGTTTAATCTGTAACATTTAAAATTTTAACCATTTTAGGTGTTTTTTTATTTACCAGTCATATCTTCACCTACTTTTAGGACACACAACTAGGTCTTTATAATAATTCAGTTGCCTTTAACTTTTCCAAGTGGCTTTTAAAACAGGCTTATATTCTTGTTCCCTTGGACAATTAAAAAAAATATATTTTCAGATTCTCAATTTCACTAATCCTACCATTTACCATCATCCCAAATATAGGAAAATATTGGTAATAACTAGACAGAAAAGATCTACTGCTTTATGTGACTTGTTACACCAAAATAAACAAAAAATACTATGCTTAGTATTTGCCTCAGATTTCAAGATTGCTGTTTCAGACCTGAGGAAAATATAACTACTAGAGGTAAAATTGGATTTAGTCAATAAATGTTAGCTAATACCTGGAGTTTGCCTAATTATAGAAAAGCAGAACACGGTCACACTAATTTTCATAGCGATACAGGTATTTTAAGAAATGAGCAGGCAGTTCTAAAGTGCCCTACAGACACACTAATACATTCAAAATAATGTTAGTTTTAATTATGACACACAAGGGAAATACAAAAAAAACTGGAAATGGACAGAAAATATTTTAGTAATTACATCTCCTATGCAGACTGAAATGAAAGATTCCAAGTAAAGGATTTAGCAGGGGATTTACCAACTAAAGGCAACTGAACAAGACAACCGCATCTACAGTCTCCCCCTCCTCCCCCCACATACATACAGATTTACTGTATCTAGAGATGGAAGATAAATTCTATAAATATATAAAAACAAACAAAAAAATCAGTTATTTTATCCTTCTTTATGCGGTATCTGTAAGTACAATACCTTGATTTTCTGCCAAACGTATTTTGTTACTTTTGTGTTTTTAAATTCTTTTTGCTCCATTAAGGAAATATTTTGTTTCAGACTTTTTACATCCACATGCAAAACATTTTCTATTCTAGTGTTCTATAAACATGCAAATACATGTTTATATGCCTCCAATACAATTACAGGGACAATCACTAAATCTAGAGAAACTAGCACCATATACTTTTGATTATCATGACTCACTCAAAATCTAAACTTGTAGTTATTTGAAATAATTTGAAATATAATTCACATTGATTTATATTGTGCTATTTTTAAATGAAAATTATATTCAGTTTCTAAGCATATTACTTTTATCTTTTATCAAAAGTCTTTTAGTTACACATAAAGATACCAAGTTAGTTTTCTAAGAACTACTGCCCCAGGTTCCTCCATTCATTATTATTTATTTTCTCTTTATGCAAGTCAATATCAATAATTCCATCATTTACATAGGACTTAAAATGTCAGCCTTAAAATACCCGTGTTAGTTTATTTTCTTATCTGAAGACTACTCTGAAACATTCTAAGTGTTCCAAGACCTACTCAAATAAATGTTAACAGCACAGACAGACCTGCAGCCAATTGTTTCAAAACTCTTGGATGTGAATTGTCTAGACTTAAGATCAGCTAATTAAAAAAAAAAATATGTTTTTCATAATCCCTCCTATAAGACAGCTTGTAACATCTTTCTGCTCTTCTAAAAAGCAGATTTAGTACATCCAACCAAGAATTTCAGAATAGTTTCTTCTGGATTCAAAAAATAATTTAATTTGATTAATTTTTTTAAAAATAAAATGGTGCCATGACTTGAAAGAAACATGATGCAATTTTGTAGTAACTCAAACTATAGTAAGGTTCTCATTTAGGGGATTGTAGGGTAGATTCCCACCTTTGGATCCAGAGGAGCACAAAAAGTACAACATTCTTTGCCAAACAAAGCTGGAAAAGATACTCAATTCCAGCAAAGTCTTGTCTGAACAATCCTCTAGTTCTTTGACTGTCAAATCATAAGCCCAGTGAACCATAATTTGTCCTGTTAGGCTGTAAGGTCTCTGTGACAGTCATTTTTTTCAGACATGAAATACTTAGTATATGTTGGATGGCAGTAAGAACAGAACATCGCACATTTGAGAAGCAGATCTGACACTTTGAAATGTCATGTACAACTAGGCTGTGTGGTCAACACGAACCACACACATTTCTGAACACAATTGCTATCTGTACTGAATCTGATGACAGAATTGCCCTCGATTTCAGTGGCTCCAAGATGTGAACCTCGACATCTCATTTTTCCTACGTTTAAACTTTTGGGCTTCAAGAGGGCATTACATGTGGATGGACTTCTGAATACTTTAACAATTATACTCACATAATACTACTAGAGAGCAAAGGTGGTTAAAATGCTTTGCCTCAAAGCAAATCCTTGCTTTATTGATTTTTCAAATTTTGTCAGCTTAAAATGCCACTTTGCATTTCTGAGCTTTAACATCTATAAAGCTTATATTTAAATGTTTTTGCAATACTTTAACCACTAAGAACTACAAAAGGTTATTTCAACTGTTTTCTTACATTAACATTTTCTTTCTCACCTTTTTCTTCTGACTTGTAAATGTATTCTTTATTTTGCTTTAAAGGAAAATACATGACTCAATAGGTCTCACAAGTCAATAATGTACCAAACTTATTTCAAGATTTTATTTAAAACTGTTGTTCCTGAAGAGAACAAAGGTATGATTTCATGCTTTTATAATGGAGGAAGTCTCTATTAAAAAATAATTTCTTTGAATTGATATATTTTGATGGGTTTTTCAAGTGAGAAATTCTATGGAGATTGTCATCTAAGCAAAAAAAGAGTCTGGGAAGACTGAGATGGGAAAATGTCCTTCAATAACACAATTGAAGTACTTTTTTTTTTAAATTACAATTTACAATTTAAAATCTCCTCAGATAACAGAAAGCCTATGGAAGAAACAGAAGCCTAACAGATGCTTATGATTCTATGCTAAATTAATGGTGTTATTAACCTAAAGGTATTTTTGCCTTTAAAGATCTTGTCATAAAACTTTAGCACGTTTTTATGATGAACGATATTTTATTCAGATTCTTTCCTTCCCATTTCACTCAGTAAAATAATTTCCATGATGGATTTTCAAATATAGGGAGGTGGGGGCTGTTGGATTTGAGTTGGAAGTGCAAGAATTTGTAATATTTTGGAAGTCAAGATTATGGAAATGGCCTTACATACAGTACTACAAAAAGAACTGCATTTTTACAACAAAATTCTACCTCTGGAAAGATGTGAAAGGCAAAGATAAAAACAATACCCATTTTAAAGACAAATTTCAAGTTTATCTTTTTTAAGGGATATGACTTCATCTCTTCCCATGGTGTATTTTATAATCATATTTGTATAGCATAGTGTAAGCCCTCAGTGCTATATAAACAATGGATAATTAAAGAATATATGTAATCAGTATTCAACAGTTTTATTATGATTTCAGTAGTTACCTGGAAACCACCCTGGAAAACATCTGTGCAGAGATACAGTGAAGGCAGCACACAGAAATTATATTTTCTTTTCCCCTAATTAGACCCTATCAGATCCTCATCTCTTTTTTTCCCAAATGTAATGAAGTATCATTAGCAGAAGTGCAATCCTGTTTGACAGAAGGGTTGAATTTCTTTTGATTTACAACGTAGACTGCATCTGTCTCCAAGGTGAGCCTGCCTGATTTTGCTCTGCCTGCCCCAGCTAGGTCCCCAGGGCAGGGAGGTTGGGTATTTATCAACAGGATCAAATACTGTCCCTAAATCTGGCTTCTTGATTACTTCTAAAAATACTCAGTCAGCCAAGAAGTGTCAAACGCTTCCTCAGGGACACGGAAGTCCTGGAGACGCGACTGAAACATCCATGCCTAGGGATTGTTCTGCCAGTATGTCCTACTTGTTGCCACAATAATACCTCTCAAATTCAGAGAGTCCAGCACATTTTTCAAATGTTAGTGAGCACTCCAATACACTTCAGTGATATAAGTTACTTAGTACCAAAATTTTAGGCATCACTTGCAGCTGGAAGCAGAACCATTCTGCTCCATGCCTGAAGACCCTGCTCTGCTTTTGAGTACAAAAAGCAGGGGTAGAAACAGGAGGCAAATATTTAAGTATGTAAACCTGACACCACATTTATAAGATGAAGAATGACTTCTCCTGGAAGTAATTTATTAGAAATCACGCTGGAGTCCAGGTGTTCTGTGTCTGCTCCACAAGCACATTTCTCATGAAGGATTGGCTGGGGATGGGGAGAGCAGCTCTTGCAAAGCCTTGGGAAGGGCTTAAAGGTCACACCACAAAAAGCAAGTTAAGTTCATGCAAGTTAACCTGCACGAAGGCAGAATAAAATTCAAGAGGCCACATTAGGTCACTTCTTACACACTCTGTGCTTTCTTTTCTTTGGTATAACTGGCACCATGAGTCCATACCTCAGCCTGAGAGCATCTGTCACAGCCTTGCACTGCTCACACGGATAGAGAAGATGTGGCTACATGATGCTATCCTACAAAGGACTGATGTGAAAAAGCTGAATTTGAAGTATTTAGGCATTTTCTTCCATGAGCTATTTTAACTGGAGACACCAAAACTTACAGCTTTTGAAGATGGATTTTTTTTTCTTTTTTTTTAAGTCTGGCAACAAAGAATATTTATAGTTTTAAAGGAATTTCTTCGGTTGACAGAAATGCATCAATGTTGATGTACTGTAGACACAAATGCTGAAATAATATGAGAAATACAAAACACGTAACAACTATATGCAACCTACTCATTAAACAATGCTGTAAAATTAAAAAAAAAAAAGTGGTGAAAGAGACCTCTGTAGGATTTGTAAAACAGGCTTGAATGAGCTTTGAAGCTCCTGTTGCCAGTTGAATAAAAGTATTGCTGTAGAATGAAGGAAAGCCTCTCAGTTGCATATTATTCCTCTGGTTTCATGTAGCCTTTCAACTCTGCCTCACAAAACCAAGAACAATTATTTTCCAATTTGTGGAGGGTGCTGCATTCAAATGTTTACATTTCAAGGCAGCTCAGCACACTTCCATCCAGAAAAAGATGTTTACCAAAGGCTAAGATTTTAAAGCTCAAAGTCCCAGGTCCTAAAAATTTGTCCCCAACTGATTTAGTACATTGGTGGCACATGTAAAAACAGCCTTATTGAGACAAACAGCCAGGATTTCTGTTGTGCTCTTGGAGAGCTGATGATTGAACTACATAATTTACGCTGCTATCCATTGCCCTTGAGGAATAAAGGATGCACTGTCTGAATCATTACTGGTGTCCTTACTACTCCTCTTGGCTTTCCTTACCCTTTTGTATTGTTCTTGCTTTAGAAGGGCAAGTGTGATTAGCAGAGAATGATGGCCTGTGCCCCATTCACCTTTTGCATGCCTGCTTCAGGTCAACTTGTCATTACTCATCAAGCTCACAATCCAAAATTTACAGTGTAAATGAATACATGAAGAGAAAGACAAAAGGGCACATAATATACAAGCAAAACCATACTCACATTCCTACGTTTCATTCGTCGCACCTGCTTTTATTTCAGTCCTCCTCTCCCCTTTTTATTTTGCCCCTGATCCAGGTCTTTGCTTTTTCCTTTTTAGAAACATTGGACTCAATTTGCAATGTACAAAATAAGACAACTAAAATGATTACTCAGCCATGAACTTCCTTGAAAGGCATCTCTCTATCTGCTTATCTAAAAAGCAGCCCCCCTGACTGTTGGGGTTGCATCCTCCCAGTTATTTTCCTCCTATATACAGAATAACGAGCAAATATATTCAGAGTTATTATCATTATTGTATCATCAGCCTTCTTATGGACCAGGACAGCTCAGTTACGATACACAGCTTTTCCTTTTTTTCCCCAGGTCTATAGGACCTCACTGGATCTGAATACAGAATGGTAAATCTGCCCCTCTCCTGCAAATACTAGAGCATTTAAGTACCTCAACTGGTTTTCTTTTTCTGTTTCTTGTTTCTACAGAAAATGGAAGCACTTAATTTTGTATCATCACCTTTTGTACCTCATGCAAACAGATAAAACACTTCTGCCTCTCTGGTCTACTGTTACTGCCACGTTAGATCTCTGAAATCAGGCTAATAAGAATTTTTTCAGGGAGTACATATATTTTTATTGATCATTCTCTGTCTGCATGGCTAAGCAAACTAAATAGATTGCAGTCTTCAGGCATACAGTATACACACTAAGCCTGTGAAAATGGCTGATGTAGCACAGCAGAACAGAATCTCTAAGGATTTTAGTGGCAATTTTTATACCATGTCAAACAGCGTAAAATACAGTGTAATTCAGAGTGTTCCTTTGATAGCAGAAGGAATAATTAATGCAAGCAGATATTACGGAATAACAGAGCCAACCTCATTTGCATCAACAGTATCTGCCAAACTCTCCACATTTGTGGTAAACTGCCATTTCCAGGCCATTTTAGAGTCTCTTTGTGTGACTGGTGTGAAGGGCAGAAGATCGTAAAAAATATGAAAGCCTGAAATATAAACTAATTTTAGCGTAAGCAGTTAAACTTTTTTAGGTACATTAAGTTTCATATTGAGCATGAAAATACTGAAAGAACCCCTGAAATTTTGTTCTGGCTTGGCTACTGTGTAAACCTGTATCTCAGAAAAGGACTCAAAATAGTTGATGCTGAAGCTACTGAAGATTTGTCCATAATACAATGAAAAACATTTTATCAACTTTCACTTTCTTGGAACTGTGCGATCAAAGTGAGTTAAATTATTAATCCTGCTTTTGTAAGGAAATGTGTGAGACATCTGCTGGCAGCACATTAAAAAATACAGCTTCCTTTTTTCCTACTAGCTAACATAAGAGCAGATACTGAAGTCTAGTTCAAAACCCAGTAAGATTAGTAGAGTCAGTCCTATTAGATTCAGTGGATTTTTTTTTTTTAATCAGACCCCTAATATGGAGGAAGTTCAAAAGACAGCCAGTATGCTAAAGTCGTCTTTGGTTTTTTTTTTATTTTTTCTTGTTTTCCAGTTATATATAGAAACTACCCTCCTCTCTCTGCAGTGACCAAATGCAAAATGAAGACATGCAGTGCTACCAGAATGAGAAAAAGAGGAGCAGTTGAAGAACACAGAAGCACGCAGAAATTTTTCAAAAGACACAAAACATTTGAAAATAACTTTCAAATATACATTGTAAATCTCCTATTCTGCAATGCACAGAAGACACATTTGGGCAAGGTGTACAGGAAGAAACTGGCCTTCATGGATCATGTAATAATGTCATCTTTGTGCTTCACCTAACAATCTCAAATTTGGGTGATTTTCAAGTTTGATTTTCTCTAATCCTCAGAAGTCATTACAGTGGAAAATAGAGCTCATTCACTGCTATTGTAGATGGGAATTCAAATTGAAATAAAAGATTTGCCAAATTATATCTGCTCTCTCCATATATAGTGGAGTTATATTGTCATAAACGCACAGAGGTAGAGACAAATCAAAATAAAACACCCATCTCTCCACACATTTCAGGTTTCTGGCCTACTAATTTGAAATTAATTACCGTTTGCATAGCAGCAAGTGAAAGGTTTAATTAATTCTTTCAAAACCACATCAAATTAAATATCCTGTGTACATTCAACTGAATGGTATTCCATGTGTGTTAGCCCGATGGGAATAGGGCACCTTGAACTGGCTATGAAAGCTTAAATCTATCATCAAGCAACAGTAAATAATCACTTTGATGAAGACCATACATTTTACTGTAGCTGCCAGGTAAAAGGTTCATAACAAGAATGGTTTCTCTGCTGGCAAAAAAACCCACCTGAACTAGTATGAATTCATCTACTTCATCCTGAAATATTTTATCTTACTGTTTCTCACTCCTTTTCTTCCACCCTTAAGGTAAAGGAGTGTTTGGGGTATATCTTCTCCTACTTATTAACACTAGAGCAAAGAAATTTGCGGAGGTTGAAATGTTTGGGCAGACATATCCATTCTTGAAAGATATAATACAGGCATCCATGCCAACATTAAGCATGCAGTGTTTGTTCACAACCATTTCATGCCCTTTCTTCTCAGATCAAGCACTCTAAGCCGTCCTTTTACAGTTTCTGTTCTGACATATTCTGAGTAGATCTCTTTAAAAAAGTAAAAGAGAAGTGGTCTGTTTACAAGTGGCAAATCTATACTGAAGAACTGAAAAAATGGAAGCCTGCACACTGGGGAAATGACCTTTCACTAAATCCAATAGTTACTTTTTTCCCCACACACCCTTCTTTCCACAGAGGTCCATTTAGAACCAAAATCCCTTGGCAGCAGAAAATGAGATTAAGTACTGAGAGGTCAAGATAAAATAATAATTAACATGACTGTATAGAAAAGAAAAATAGAAATCTAATTACTCCCTATAATCTGTGTTTCTATACTGAGTTGCCACATAGCTCATGATTCTGAGTCATTTGCAAGGTTTCTACAGGTGGTTTTTTTAAAGCTGAAGAGAAATAAGTAGTTCCTCCTTACTGTCAACAAAATCACTAATAATTCCCAGCCCTAAATAAACATCCAGAATTAAGTAAAGATCTGAGAGGCAGTGACATAAAGAACATGAGGAACTGCAGCCCTTCCATAGGCATTTGTATAGAAATGGCATTTTTTAAAGCTGAGTCAAGGATGCAGTTTTGACTGGGTGAACAAAATAATCAGAAATGTCATGCTATGGAAGAGGGACTTTCTAGAAAGTCATGCCAATGAAAAGGCCAGTTGCTGCCAATGCAGTGAAGAAAATTTATCTCACCTCCACAGTCCTCGCCACCTTGTCTTTCAAGGATCACTATGTGCCTGTTGGAACAGATCTTCCAGGCAGAGACAAGAGTTTATCATCTTTAGTTTTACGAGACAGCATTTCTCTATGGCTTTTAGGTATATGAACTGCTTTGGATTTTGTTCGCTTCACATTAGTGAGTAGCACATGCTATTGCAGAAAAGAATAAAACCATTCCAAAATCTCATGCTCATACTTTAAACTCTATCCTCTCATAAAATAGTATTTAAAACTATCAGATTTCTCTCAGCCATTATTTCATACTGTGCACATTTTATGCTATTGTCAATCTGCCTCTCTAATTAAAGAGATTATTTTATTATGTCTGTGAAGAACATTTTCCACCTCAGATATAGCAAATTGCTGGGTAAGCAACAGTGACTGAATTCGACCAGCTTACTTCTACAGAAGTCAGACACTTTAATGGCAGAAGAGGCAAGTCCTCATGGAGACCTGACTGCGTACATCCTTTGTCCAATAAACAGATCTTCTCATGTTTAAGCCTCTATTGAGCTACTTCTCTTCATATTGAGTACTTCAAAAGAACCTCCTCAATTTCATAGATCACAAGGAAGAAATAACATATACCATCTGAACGAGAATTTAAAACAGCTCTGCTGCATAGGAAGAACATTACTATTAAAAAAATAAAAATGTTTGCTAACTGACTGTGGAAAAAAAAAAAAAAGACTATTTCAATAGACTGGCAAATAGACTAACTTAGCTTTAACTGACAATAAGATGTCCAACTCTGCCAACTGCTGTTTTACCTCAGCTATGGAAATAGTGATGAGAACATTCTTAAGTCTTCAGCTCTTGGCAATCTTATTCCTGTCTGCAAACAGGCCTAAAAACATAATATACACAATTCTTACTTATGCCTTCCTGCATTTAAAAACATTGTGTCCAGATGTTCTGATCAGTGTTTTCAATTTACTTCTGTTCATAAACCAAATGTGTTTTGGAGATGACTTGTACGTTCCTGTATATACTTTTACATACAATCTACTCCATAAAGATTTTAATTTGTGAAGAATGCTTTGATAAGAGGGTTACTCAGAATATCAAAAAATTAAAAATCAGTATTTCGGGCCAATTTTTAACATTTCCTATCATAAAAACAGCTTTCTTAAACATTTTTTTTTAATTTAGATCTCTACACTGAGCAACGTAACCAGGTTCCCAGGACAACATGCTGTTAATTGGTTGTATTTTTATTCTAGCAAATCCTCATCTTTCTTCACCAGTGAAAAGTTTCGCTAATTCTGTCTCCTGTCTTGGGGCTTGGTGCAAAGAAAGCTTTCCAGATTAACCGCTTACCTTTTCCACCTAAGCCTATGATTAAGCAGAATCCATTTCACACACATTTGCTTCTTATGGAAAAATCACAATTTGTAGCTCTTAAGTGAGAACGTAAAACTTCATACGGGACGTTACAGAGCTCATGATCAGCAGGGAAGGAGAAGCTCAAAGTAGGATTCGATAAGCAAGAGATGAATTTGACTTTTCTTGAACTTGACAGTATACTGACTTGTTTGAAAATGAATCCTTTCTCTTATTAAGGCTTGGGAATGTTCCAGGAAGATGCATTTTCACAGAATCTTTGCTGACTGAGACTAACCTCATCCCTCAGCTTTGACAGGACAGAAATTCTAGATGAGCTTTCCTAGTCATGCTCTGACTTTTAACAGACGTGTTTGACCATACAAGTGATGCTGCTTGCAGACTTATTGCTTCTTTAGTAGCCATGGAGGTAGCAGTGGAAGATCAAAGATGCCAGTATGTGCTGTTGGCATTTAAAAAGCAACTCCCAAGCCAAAAAACCAAAGGGGATGGAATTGCATCCAGGCCAGCTGGGGAGCAGAGAGAAAACAAACTAATCATGTGAGAAATAATTTTCAGAAGCAGATCCTGTGTGTTAGGATCAAAGGGGCTGGTAAATTAACGCCATTCCATAGCAGTGAAATATGTTAGTAGTATCATATAATGCAATGACCTTTATGAGTTTTTATTGTGCCAGTAGCTCTGTCTGCATCTCGGGCACTAAATCCTGACACCAAAAAAAAAAATTTTCTTTAGAGATACTGCTATGCTCATGTAATATTCTGGCACACGTATATAAATAATCATATTTAATCTATATGGCCACAGACCTCTTTCTTACTTTGAGAAAGACCTGGCATGTTTTTGGGTGCTAGATAAATTACAGCCTTAGATAATATCCACACAGTCTTCTCTGATTACAATTTTGAGCTTTCCATACCTGAGATAAAGACAAAGGCACATTTATTTCTGTGGTAAGCCCCTCTGATATTTGCCTAGACTTTAAAGCTGTCAATTTTTCAGGCTGAGAAGCCAAAGATAGCCTATAAAGGCTCTCTTTCTTTTAGGAATAGATGGAACATTCCTCCCTGATGTGAATTCAGAAGTGAGCTATCTTTCTAAATCTCATGCTTCCCACTGTTATTTTGGCTGTCACTTACAGTAATCTAACAAAGTGAGGGGGTGAAACTACACTCCACAAAATTAATGTCAGAATTAAATTTTTTTTCTAAAACACAATGCAACTACAGTGAGCAAAATCTTTATTTGCCAGGTGGCAAACACAGCAGAGGAAGCATGTAGGAAGCTCAAGGGCTTGCAGAAAACACAATTTTGCTATTTATTACGGATGGAGAACTGGGGTGAAAGATGCCAGACAGCTTGTGCAAACTGCATTTGGCTGCACTAAGAGAGGGAAGTTCAAGCAACTACAGTGAGGTCAACCTCTACTCTTACGAAGCACATCATGAGGGTTTGGGGTTTTTTTTGTTTGTGGTTTGTTTGGGGTTTTTTTTGTTTGTTTTTTTTTTTTTGTTTTGTTTTGTTTTTAAATGTTGGGCACATAAAAGCTAGGCTTTCCTGCCTGGATAATAAAGCTCAAGATAAAAAATAATCCAAAAAAGGAACAACCCCAGTGATCTTCATTAAAGCTGCTCATACCTTCTACATAAGTGGACATTAAACTCTGACTTAATATTTTACAAGCTTCATTTAAGAAACAATTCATACCAAAACACTACCTTGCCCTACAAGGCTGAATCTATACAGCCTGATTAACTGGTGAGATTCCTAAGGATTTCATCAAATGAAGCAAAATGCTGTGAGGGATTCGAGTGCTACAAAAGCACTATACTCTTTGGCTTTTCATCTTCATTTGGGATTTTCTTCTCTTTCACACTGTAACAGCTCAGTACCAGGCATGCAGGTTTTCCAGTCAACTCTAGTTGAAAACTTCTAGCCAACTTTTAGTCTACAGAAGGTCATGTGGACATAATTATAATGAAATGGTAATCAAATCCACTACCTAAAACCAGGAAGCAACTGCCAGGTAGTTTAATTACCACCCAGATCTTTTTTTCCTTTCCTAAACATGTTTTCTTCTCCCAGACCATTGTCTGGAAAAATAACACACATGAAGCTCTTAGAAGAGGGTAATCAGGGATATGAACACTGACTAAAGAGAGGAGAATAATGCGATAAAAGATTTAGCCAACTTGTGGGCCTTACATGACTCAACTTGATTGTCATTTTGCTAGCTTGAAGGACAAATCTTATTCACTGCCTCATTACAGTTATTTAATGTATATCGAAGAATAAAAGATGCTGAAGGAAAAGATTAGCTTCCAATAGCCTTTGACCCGAATGGGAAAAAACCAAAATCACTAAAATCATATTTCTTTTTATGTGCTTGAATTGGAGTTTACATAAAAGCACACATATATTAGCAAACTTGCATATTGTTTTTATTCCATCAACTCCAAAATTAGCGCACATACATTCTGGACAACCTTGGTCGCTATTTTAATGATGTAAATGTAGAGTAATTGCCCAAATGTTAAAGTACTAGTACAATATGGTCTCTGAGACAAGAACAGTGAAGATTTATGAAGTGCATTTCTCCTGCTTATCAAAACATTAGCTAAATCTCCTTACTCTTATAGTCTTACCGCATGCATTTATGAGACTTGGTAGTAGAACATCAAGTAGAAAACCAAATAGATCTTAGTCCTGACATGGATGATTTTTTGGCTGTGGCGTGTACAAGACTTAAAGCAACTATGTATTTGGAAGTAAGCAAAATGTATCTGGTATTACCTTTAAAAACTCCAGTTAAATCACAGGGATCAAAAATTCTGCATATGCAAGGTACTCGAGGAATGGGATGCTCTTTTCCCACCACAGAAACATTTTGGGAACAGCTTGTATTTGATTACCAGACGTTTTTATTTTCTCTCACTTTCAGTCCTGTAATTCTTATTCCTGCTATACAGCTACAATCCTTAATTTATTTCTTGTAGGTGATAGAGCTATTCTGGGGTCAGCGATATATTAACTATTGTTCTGCAAACACTTCCAGCAGCAAAGCATGAACCAGTCATGCCTTTTTACTGTAAAGGGAAACTAAAAGAAATGGAACCCTAAATGGGCTGCAGTTGGCACTGATTTAAAAAATGAAGTTGAGCAGTGACAAGACCACTTTCTGTGAACAATTCACTACATGTTTAACGTGTAAAACCACGCAGACACAAGAAAAGAGAGTTGTAAATCAATCATTTTTACATTTAGGCTGCAAATTAGAAAATTTGAAATTATTCAAGTTGTGAAACTCTGCATTAAGCTTTCACAAAGATACATAGGAGTTTTGGGGATAAAGAAGCCAACCAGCTTGGGTATGGATCTTGACAAACCACACAGACAGGATCATATAACTATGTTGCACACAATGAGATGGCTTTGACCTAATTACTCAGGAAGATTCCTGTTGGTTCTCTATCTTACATTTCTCATTTGGGATTTTTTCCATGATTTGATGTCATTGTTAAAAATTGCTATGGAAGTTTATTTTGGTAAAAAAATAGAATTATTTTCTAATATAAGTATCCTAAATATCTTCCACAAAATTTAGTATTTTAACTCCCCAGCTAGTAAAGTGAGTAGCGAGAAGAGTGTTTTTATAATGCTTATCATGACAGGATTGATATATTTAATAGAAAATAGTTTTATATGAACAGACTGTAGTTTGGTGAATAATAAGTTAAATATAAACCTATACTTTATCAATTAAAATATTAGTTTTCAATTTAGAAACCACTACAATTCTATAATACAGTACCATAAGTCAACTGTTATGACTTAATTGTATCCATGTTGCTGGAGTGTCACCTACAGGACACTGCTAGTACACTTGGACCAGCTATACTTGCCCAACTGAAAAACCAGGGTCAGTAAGGGAAAAAAAGCCACAAAAACAATCTTTGCTAATTTCTTTTCTTGTCTTCACGGTAAAAGAGCACTGCACTGTTGAGTTTCGAAGGAGACAGGGGGGAATCTGAGCTCTCATACCAACTTCTACCCCAATGACTTCACCTTTAGTGTTCAGTTATCGTACTGACGAAATGAAAACGGTAATGCTCACTTTATCCTTTCATCTCCTTATGAGAATGCTGCAGTCAAGTGGACATGAAAAATAAGTGACATACTTGGTAAGAAATGGCTGCTTCATCTACTGACACAACCTCTTTGGGAACAGCACAGTGTGCAAAACGGAGCCTGCACCCTGAATCAAAGAACTAATCCCCTCCTTTAGTTTAGCATAACTGACTGAGGACCTCACCACAGCTATTCTACCTTTGTCTTGTCTGGGAATCTGAGTAGACATGATGTCTATGTACAGTGCCAAATTACACAGATTGCACCATCTCTTAAAAAAACATCTGTCCAAGAATGGAAATTACATTATTTGTACCCTGCATCACAAATAAAGATTTAGATTGCTGGATAAAAATAAATTTCCTTTGAAATCGAGCTTAAATGAAGGAAATCTAGTTTTCCTTTGCTCTCCCGTTTCTACATCAATATGCCTGCTCAATTTTACCATCAGATGTCTTAGCAAAGGGACAAGCCACTTACTGGATTTCTGACAGCTTTCATGAAATGTTTGACAGCAGCCTTCCAGATTTGCTTCTCTCCCTCTAGGTTCTTTAGCTTTTATATAAATTTCAGATTATCCTAGATTTTTAGCAGGTGCTAAAAAATCCTCATTTCTGCTTTTTAAAGCCTAACACAAAAATGTTCTAAAGCAAATTAAATAAGAAAATTAAAAAAGAACATAGGAAGTGAAATCAAAGAGGAATCATTTAACCAGTCATAGATTTCTCTCAAGAGCATATTGAAATCAGACTATTAGGCATTTATTTTGACAAGAATAATTTTCAGGGTTTGATTCATTTACATATAATCTATATCACTAGGGTTTAGTTGAACAACTGTAAAATACTGACATCTTCTGGTGGAAGAGCTATTGAAGTACATAAATAATAGGATAGGCTGAATATAAAACATTCAAATTAGAAATAATTCTTGAATCAGGAGTAGTACACCTGTAAAGATTTTTAAATTTTGCTCTTTTCTCTTTGAATGAATTATCTACACCTGCATGTACATTTTCAAAATGTTAACAGAGATATGAAAATGTCCACAGCCTTCTCAATATGTGATTTGATTAATGTTTTAAATAGATGTAAAAAGACATTAAGATTCTTCACAAAATATCCTAGAACTTGTCAATAAAAATCAACAGTTCTTTATGAAAAAGTTTTTCAAATGATTTAATTTTTATGGAAAAGCCAATGTTTTTTTTTAATCAACTTATAATCTTAGTACAAATGAACTAAGCACAGTTTTCCTTTAATTCCTTACCTTGTTTCTAGCAGGCCTTTTTAATCACGTGCACTCTCAATACTTGGATTAAATTGACTTAAGTCATATAAGCAGATTAATTCTAGATTTACATATATGACAAAGAAATTGAAATAAAGCTTTCCGGCCCTGTTCTTCCAAAGCCTTCAGTGCAGGTCAAGGCTAGCAGGGATCACTACTGCCTTATTCGCACATCTTTGAAAGCTACTGTCCACTTTCTGCAGGTCTGCCCGACTGCAATGCCATACTGAGATAGTCACACTGACCCCTCCTCATCTAGAACGAGTGCTGAAACATACCCAACTCCAGTCACAGAAAATTCCAACATGGACTAACACGGCCTTCAGAGGAAGCACAGCAGAATGTGAATAAACTCTGGAAACCTTGCCTGCTTGGGGAAACTATCTTTCATCTCCAAATCTGCATCTGTACAATAGCACTAATTTCAGTACATCCAAGGAACTATTAATATAGACTTTTGACACCTGCCCTCAGTATAGTGCTTGTCTGGCATTTCAGGCAGGTTTTATTAGAGAAAATAATAGATTTTTCAAAACAAGGACTTTTGGTGAATTTTATTCTGGATTTGAAAGCCATAACTATATAGGAAACCAAATAAGTGATGGTTCTCGGATGTCTCAGTAATATGTGATTCAAGAAAAGTTAACCTATTTGAGAAATTCAAGTCAAGGTAACTTACAACATTAAAGCCTTTCATAAAGTCCTTACAAGTTTAAGCATTTTACTGCTTAACATGTTTCTCTGTAAGTCAAACTGTTAGCACTGTTTTTTTATTAAATCACAAGCAAGCACTCATCTCTCTGAATAGAACTACCACAAACCAAATACAGGAACAAACCGACACAGATATTGCATATGTCTGATTAAATGGAATACTATTAGTGAAGAACTCTTAAATATTCTCCTTATCTGGAATCAGTTCAATGGAAAGTATAGTTTTGACTTCTTGTTAAGAACGACAGAAGAGGAATAAAAGGGGCCAAATAATATCAAAAAGCAAGAAGATGCAGGATATGGACTCTTCCCACCAGAGGGTGCGAGCTGGCAGCACCAGGCAGCCTGTCAAGATGTACCTGCTGGAAGAGCTCATCTTGCAGAGCACCAGTTCCGTGCCACCAGCAGCTGCAACAACACAATGGGGCTTGCTTGAACAAACAGTGCTCCGATGAATAAAGCTCTTTAATCTTTTAAGAGGCATTGTTTTCTCCCTGCTGAGGAATCAAGCAGCCTGGAGAAGAGAAGGCTCCAGGGAGACCTCTTAGCCCCTTCGAGTACCTAAAGGGAGCCTACAGGAAAGCTGGGGAGGGACTCTATCAGAGAGTGGAGTGATACGAGGTCTAACGGTCGTAAACTGAAAGAGGAGAGATTTTAGATTAGAAATCAGGAAGAAATTCTTTACTGTGGGGGTAGTGAGGCACTGGAACAGGTTGCCCAGGAAGATGAAGGTGTTCAAGGCCAGGTTGGATGTGACTTTGAGCAACCTGGTCTAGTGGGAGGTGTCCCTGCCCATGGCAGGGACAAGGTGATCTTCAAGGTCCTTTCCAACTCTAACCATTCTATAATTCTATGTGATTCCTCTCGATGATTCCTGAGGTTAGTGAACCACAGACTCAGACCATCCTGTAAAACCTTGCATGACAGAGCAAAGGCTTGCTGCTGACCATGGGCTTCAATTTAGATCTGACAGCAGAACAGAACACTTCGCTTCTTATCACACAGTTCAAAAGCTTCAGTTTCCAGAAAAGTTCCAATTTCACATGCTAAAGCTACATGACCATGAAGACAATGCATGATGACTAGTCTGCTTATTTTTCAATAGAAAACAGCAACATAATCTACTCATCATATCTAACCAGTGCCCCTACATTTGCTCTCACTCATCTTTTCCCAAATGTCTTATTTCCAGTTTTCAATGTGCAAGAGAAAGAAATAAAGAAAAAATAAAAACCAAAACACTTTTACATCTGGAGTTAGTTGTACACAGTCAAATGTTTCAGAGCTCCTTTATGCTGTTTGCTAGTTATTTGTTCAGACACCATATTGCCAGACTACTGGTGTTACTTAGGACTTTGAGTAAGTCCAGAGAAAGTAAGTCAAGTGTAAACTGTGACTGTTTGCAAAGTTCATTTCTATAGCATTTTGATTGCTTTATCATCATTAATGGATGAGCATTATTTAAAGGTTGAGCATAGCATTCACTTTACCACATTAAAAAAAGTAAGCAATGAAGGAATTGAAATAGGCATGTTAAAGACTGAGAGGAAACTTAAATATAAACATTCTTGGTCACATATGCAATGCAGTAGATAGTATTCCTGGGTGTTCTGCAAAGATCTGTCCTTCCTAAAACCCAAGGCTACAGAAGCAATTAAAACTGATATGCTAATAGACGTGAACTACACTTATATGATACTGGTTAATGTAAGTTGTAATTTCCCTGAAATTCTCGGGCATTTATTTATGAGATTGTAAATTTTAGCCATACAGGAAGATGAATTTCAAGGACCAGTGCAGGTCATGTAGCATCCAAACTCCTGGACAATACAAAGTTCAGGGAAAAGGATATTAAAGTACTCAGACACTTCTTTAATAATTTGAAAACAATTAAAAAATTTGCATGAATTGTACAAATCAGGTTTAGACAAGGAAGCTCAACAATTCAACAATTATGTAAATAAAAAAGTCCCTTCAAAACCTATGGATTTCATATCATGATAGTACTGTGCATTCTGACTTACTGCTCTGTGTACTGTACAGCCGCCAGACAATAAGACATGACTTGCTTCCTCTCTCCAGAGGAATGACAACATACTACTTTTGCTCTCTAGAGGTCCTCCACGAGTTGTAATTGCCTTAAAGGTTCTGTAAGGCAACCAATGCCGACGAGTAGCATCAGAAGACCTGCAGCTTCATGCCTCTGTATCCACAACAGAAGATACCACCTCTCTTTTGACATTCACCTGAACAATTACTCATCACACTTGCATTTCAATAAGTGACCAATTGGAAGAATATGGTGGCAATGAATATCGAGAGTCATCACAAGTATGTACCAACCTAGCAGTTTACCACCAATACAGAAGAGAGTTTACTGAACTCCATTTCAACAGTGAAAGGTGCTATCTGGTCCTGCCTTGCAACTTCATTTTTGGCAATGACAGCACAACGCAGCCCCTGCTTGGGTCAGCCTGAAAGTATGACTCCATTTGAGAAACAAGGGTGCCTGCGGAAATCACTGAATAAAGCCTGTGATGCCATGTTACATCTGTTGGAGACGTGGGGAAGGAATATAAATAAATCTCTTTAAAATCACTTGGAGTACCGAAGAGCACATACAGCAAAGACAGAAGAGGGCAATAAAGAAATTTGTTCTCCCAATAAAGACTGTAAAGCAGGATAAGGAAAATGCTACAAAGGTAACAGTCTCCCTGGGTTATTATCTGATGACTTCAGTCATTTGGTTATCAGCATATGACCAAAACAATGAAGTACCTTTTTTGTCTTTTGTATTTAATGGCATGTTCTCCTTTCATATTCATTGTAGTGCTATCTAAACAGAGTCTAATTGCTCTCTGAGATTACTTATGATTTCCTTTCCTTTCTTAGTTTCAGGTATCAGAATTACTTATTCTTCTTGTGCATGCTAGGGATGTATTGAACAAACTTCATCCTAAAATCACTGAACATCTATGCTGTCTCTATAAGCACCAATTCGGATGCCATAGGAACTAATAGTAAACCACCAGCACCATCCTTCCTGTTAGGCAGCTGGTTTAACTTTCTCAGGCTTGTTGTAAACATTCTGTTCTTCACTAAGTAGAAATAAGTGGAACTGAATAATTATTTTAAAGGAGATAAACAGCTTCATTAACTTTAATCTGATCATTTGAAGTCCATATATGCAACAAGATAGGGAGAAAAAAAATAAATGTGGGAGAGGAAGGTTTAATGTATATGAGCATTCCTGAACTATGAAAGCGCAGTAATAATATGAAGTAACATTTTTCATTCTAATTCTCTGGATCTTGAAATTCTAATCTCAATCTCTGAAGTTCCTTGCTCATTGATAGACCTGCTTCACTCATAGCTGCGTAGGAGTCACACTTCAGATCTTCAAGTGACAGTTCTAACAAGCCATCAGAGTTACTGTTGAACAGTATAACATTTTAAGCCTGGAGTAATGGTATGGGATCTCTTCCTTGCCTTCAACTTGAGAAACGCGAATCTTGGAAAAACAATAAATTCTGCCTTGGTCAGCTCAGACTTTCCATACAGCTCTGCTTCTTGAGTGGTGAGGTGGATATTCCTCAGGCCTGGGTTTGCTAATAGCTATGATAATTACAGACTTTTGCTCTGTGCACAAGGGTAACCTAACGTGATCACATCGTCAATTGCTCTTATCCTCAATCTCATCTTTTCCACCTATAATGTGTCATGCTCATAAATCATTTCTAATTAGATGGGAGGTGCATGAAAGCAGCTACCATGTCTCTCCATGCACAACAGTCCGCATACTAGGGTCTCAGTTCTGCTTTTTGGGCGTCACTGCCATACAAATAGTAACCGAGGCATCTAATTAACCTTCAAAACACAACCTCCATTTCGAAGAGTAACTGATTCTTATGACTTTTTACTTTCAAGTAAATATTTAATGTACTTTCAGGTAAAAATATTTAATGAAGGACGGAAAAAGTGATAAAAGATTATTCAAATAATGGAAACTATATCCAAAACCTTGTTTCCTTTTCTATTTAATTACTAAATTAATCTCAACTGTTACACTAGAAGATTCTAGGCATAAGAATGATTACTCAAAGAGAGTTCAGTATAGTATAAAGCACAGGTTTTGTATCACATGTCTTAATGAAAATTACAACGTAAGGACTTAATTGTGCATTGCATCCTTACTATGACCCTTCTGAAAGGGTGTTGGTCCAATATTAGCTTTATTGGTAGTTCTTCTCTCCCTATTCACATATACCACCTAGAGAAAAAAAACACCACAATAAAAACCAATAAGACAATATCAAAACAATTCCACAAACTAATGTCAGGATCATTTTCATATTTTTCATTCATTCATTCAGGAATCCTTTTCCTTTTTTCCACCAGGTTAACTTTCAGACCAAATCAGGAAAATTAACTGACCTGAAGCTGTTGTATTGACAAAAGCACCAATGCATATTCATATAAAATTATGAAAACACAAAGATGACAAATATACATATAATATAAATATACAAAGTGTTGACTGAGGCCTGCAAGAATTTGTTCTGACTCCTCAGTGCTAATGATAGCATTGATAAGCAGAAACATTAGCCCCTGCAAACACTGCAGTCCATGAAGGCTGTTGTTCAGTCTTCAACAAGGTTTGTCAAAGCACTCAAAGCCATGGCTCGCAGCATGGCTGCCAGATGAGGGAAGCTGCAAAGTAAGACAAAGTGCAGAACGCACCATGTCGTAATATACCTGGAGTGCTGAGATCTCTGTCTCTTTTAGAAATGCATTGATACTGAAAGGACATCTTAATTGTCAGTTAGTTCCTGTGTGCTTATTGGGTGCTAACCGAAAACTCTGACACTTTGAAAAGCCAGCCTCTGAAATGAGCACAAAAGCTATTAGGATACACAAACTTGGATACCACACCAGTAATGATTCTTGGCTTATTTTTCTCTCTTTTCCTAAATAAATTATGTACTGACAGATCACTAAGCTGATTTCAAAGCAAAAGCTTCGTTTTCCATTGCTTACTACCTCACGTGGACTGGAATTACATTGAAGTTCATTTTGACGTACACAGTATTTCAACACATCTCTTTTCAGAGGCTGTCCCATGCTGTTATATATTGCAGTATTCTGTAACAAGAGGTCATTGAGAGTTATTTATCCTAAATAAATACAGTGAAACCTGTTTTAACAGCTATCCACACACACAGCAAGCTAACTAAAGCAACTATAACAAAGAATTCTAATCAATTTTTTTCATGTGCTGTCTAAAGAGAGCTTCACTGTCACTCAAAGTTAATTTTAAGGATACACCTATCTTGACTAATCATTGTACAAAGGAGCCAGAACCTCATTCTATATTCCTTTGAAATTAATTATCCTTACTACTTTGCAGAGTTTACTCTAGTAGACAACTTCAGTTACCCTCAAGTATTTTGACTTGCTCCATTATTTCTGAATTACAGAATATCTAAAAAATTCTAAGGATCAGACTGTAAAATAGAATCAGTTATTCTTACAAATAAGCTTTCTTTTATTTAGCATGGGGGTGTAGAATATTTGTGATGTTGACATTTGTGATTTTGTAAAATCCAAAATGTATACTTTGTACCATGCTAGACTACACAGTGAGAATTCTCAAAACATACTTGGCTATTCACAGGGAGATATAAAAGGAGTAATCAGATATCCGAACTGAAAACTTAAAGTGGGGTAGGGCAACTAAATCTCTCTCCTACATGAGTAGCTTGAGCAATGCAATTGTACAAGAGCACTGTAGAAATAATAGTTGATATAGGATAATTTGAATGTTTTCCATTAGTTATATATGAAGACTGGACTGAACTTTTATTAAAGGTATAAGACTTGTTTTTATTTAGTCAAGGAGCAGGGCAAAGACCTGATGAAACTATTAAGAGGTCCAATATGGTTCTCACTTCTGCTCATATTTTATGTAAGATTTTAATGCTCTTGAAGAAACAACAAAGTTCTCTGAAATGCTGGCTTATACTGCTCCCTGGCATGCTGGAGACAAATACAGCCAAAACTCTGTGTGCTCCAAGCCTGCCTAACACAAGGGTAGTGGAGGGCACTGAGGGAGACAGCTCTTCTCTCCATGCAATGCAAGGAAGCCTACACATTAGAGTGAACATTTTTGCTATTTGATGGGTTTAAAGAAAGAAAACTCAATTAAGCTTTGATGCCATAATGTACTAGGATTTCTTTGAACTTCATTGCAAAACTACTTATCCTCTCCCCCCCACCCCCCAACACCACATTGTCTTCCATATTTTCCAAATGGAAAACATACAAGAAATATCCATAAACAAACTTATTCCATCATGCTATTTTGCGGTGAATGCATAGGCTTAGACTTCTTGAGTGCTGTGTACAAAGGTAAAGAGATGTAAATATGGTAGAAGTTTCCTAGGAAATAAAATAAAGCAAATGAAATCAACAGGAAGATGGGGGTGAAGTGTAAAGAAAATGAAGGAGTTTTATTGATTCCCTCCAGTATTTTGGAAAAGATTGTTTGAAAGACTTGGAACATCAAAGTGCAACTCTAGTGAAGACTTTTAACACTCTATCAGTGCCATGGTAGCATGATATAACAAGAACGTAGTAAACAGACTCTATAAAGAAGAAGATGTCAGTGATAACATCAAAGGAAATCAAGGAAACAGTAAATGCAATTTAGCTTAACTCAGGCTTTGATGTAATTATCTATTAGCAAATGATTATGCCAGAGGAAGATTACAACAAGAAATATTGGGTGAGCAATAAACTGGCTAAAGGAGAGATGGTAACAGGAGATGTTTAAAGAAGAAAGGGCAATAGGGTCACGACTGATATTCTGTTATGAACTGTCTCATTGCCTATTTTCATTAATGAATGCAATAGATTAAAATTGTACCAATAAAGCCAATCAGCAATACGAAGATACAATAGATTTCTCTTGACATCCATTACAGTAAACACCAGAAAAACATTATTTAAACTTCAGAGCACTGTTAAAGCAATAGCAAGAGGGTGTAAACTAGCCACAAATAAATTTCAGCTACAATTCAAGACAAGGGCTCTAACAAACATTTTCTTTAACATTCAACTTCATAAAGCAGCTGTTGCATGTTATGGATTCAAGGGAATGCCGGAAGTCCACCCAATCAATCTTACCCCTTTGCATTAGAATACTATATCCTGCTTCTAAGGAATCCTGAAATAAGCATTGTCTAATTATTTCTGAGACTTCTAAAAAGGGGATTCTATGCTTTTCCTATAGCTTCCCGACAGCCCTTTATTTCAATAGCTCAAGATGATTTTCCTAGTATTTGACATTTCTTGAAATATTTTCTTATAGTCTATAGTCCTTACCAGAGACCACCTGTGTGATTGACGGCTGTGTGGGGAATACATCTGAGTTTGCCCTTAACTGTTTCAAGTCAATAATATGTACTTCTAAGGAATGTTAAATAAAAACTTAAAAAAAATTTTCATACACTGATTTACTACCTCTGCTATTAAGGAGATACTATCAGTTTAAGTGCTAGGTTTTTTTGTTGGTGGTAGTTTTTTGGGTTGTTTTTTTTTTTTTTAAGTAATGAAATATGTAGCACTATGGCAGGATGAAACAAGAGGAGGTGTGGCTTCAGCTCCAACACACTGCACAACAGTGAATTTCACCACTGAAACTTCAAGTAGTTAAACTGCTTTAGCAGTTCAAGTAAGTTAACTAAGTTAAACTGCTTATCAGCAGGAGTCCCTTCTCTATACATGTTTAAGCCAATAAAGGATGCTGTTACTGAAACACCAGATTCAATTTACTATAAAACAAGTATTAATATCTAACATTTACCAAGATACAGTTATAGCTACAATGCTCCAAAATCTACAGTACTGAGTTTATCCAGGTTTTCCAATTAAAATGCTTACACTGTTTTCTCCAGAAATGGAAGAAAAAAAGGAGTAGTAGTTTTTGACACAAAGTGATTTTGAGCATTATGCTCAACACCAACGTAAACAGCTTTGCTTGACAAACCATAAATTCAGAACAATGAAAGAGTTTTCAGACATGGGAACCCATGGATAAGGATTACAGATTACCAACGTGCAGAATATTTTCCAAGACTCAGCCTAAACAGGGGCAGGAAACAGATATAGTCAGGCACTGACTCTGAGCTTGAGAGCCGCTTAGTTAACAGAAGCTTAAAAAAGTTCAGTGCTGTCATCTACCACAGCTATAACAGACCACCTTAGATGATGTCAAGTTGGCTCCTCTTCGTGAAGCAATGTAAGACACTTATCATTTGTTAAAAATAAGGAAATAATTTTTCAAATTATTTCTAACTTTGCTCAAATTGAGCTCTTTCCTAACTTCTGTTCTGACACTTCTCAAAGCTACTGCATTTTTTACATAACAGTCCCCCTCTTAAAATTACAGAGGTAGTACAACTTGTTTCTTTACTTTGTTAACTCACATTCCAACTACAGGACTATGAAAATGCTGATTATGACAAGCACACCTATGGAGGGGCACACACATTCAACCAGTAGGACATAAAACACACTATGTTTAATTATTTTGCATTTTGCATGCCCTTTCCTAAAAAAGGACAGCTTTTCAACAGTTCTGATAAACTAACAGGACTATTCCTTTTATGATTCCAAACTGTGCACAGAAATGATAGTAAGGGAAGTTCTAGGATTTGCAAGAATATGAGTATTTCACTTAGTCCATGGGGTATGGAACTCATTGGATGTCTAGAATTATATTATTATGCCCACCCTGCCAGGTAATCTGGGAAATAGCACGTTTACGTATTGAAGGAACATAAAAAGGAAGATGTTCATATTTGTTTCTTCACTGGGAAAGCAGTATGGGGAGAAAACAGGAAAGCCTTGAAATGAACACAATTTTAACTATAACTGCAAAAGCAATCTCTGAAGGTCTTATGGATCATAAGGCCATTTCTGAAGAATGTGCGTGCATTTGAGACTACACACACATGCTCTTTTATATATATAAGTAAGAGTGGCAGATCATACTTAAATGAGCTAACTTGTAAATGTTTGAGGTTTCTGTTCAAACGTGTTCTTTAACACTGAAACTGGCATACATTCAACAATGTTACCAGATATTAATATGATAGTCATACATTCTTCTTCCTTTTGGAAATATTAAAAGAGATCTAAAGCAAGCAAATAAACAGATAAAAAGGAAAACAGTGCACAAAAATAGCTTCCCCAAGTTTTTATGATTTTTCATTAGCAGTTTAGGATCGAATTCGCATTCACCAGTGGCTACTTCAGGAATAGTGAGCAACTGTTCCCTAGGGTACAGCTGCAGGTCAAAGTTTTCCCTCCTACATAATAGTGCTTTTGAGATGGCTTATTACACATGTTTTAACACTCACTTTGATCATGTCCCCTTATTAGCTCCATTTACAATTCTCCCACACAGACATAAATCAATCTTTATTTTTGGGTGGACAGAGGTTTGTCCCTATTCTCTCTCACGCTGCTTCATGACACATTGCCTTCTGCTCCAACATCTGCTAATGTCAACAACCTTCTTTATGATACCCCACCCATGACTTGTTGGTCTGCATCCCAGTCTGCTGTACACCTGAGCACACCCACAGAGCACGTACAAGTCTCTGGCACTTCCAGCAGCTTTCTTCCAAAAGGAAAACAACATCCACGTTAAGTCTTCATTGGAAGATCTCTCAGTCAATAATACATGCTGCATTAAACACACGGTAATTTGTTTTGGTGAGTTGTGACAGGTTTGAGACATGGCATTCCTTTTCTATGACATCAGCTAGATTAGGGAATTTGTGAGTGCCTCTAGATTCCGGATATGGGATGCACATCCTGAGTGCACCCCGATTTTGTGTTGTAATCTGACTCATTTTGTATTCTGTGTTATGACCTCCATGCAAAACAAACCAACAACTCTCCAGACATGTAAAATGACGGAAGAGACATCTGATCCAGATGACCTGGGAACCAGAGCATAGGGGTTCCCCAGACAGTGCCCCAGTAGGTAGAGGCTAATACACCCTAATCTCTTCCAAGAGCCACCAGTACTACCCTCCAGGTTGCAGACAGTGAGAAAAGAAAAGATTGAGAGCACCAATACTGTTACAGCATCATTTTAATTCTCACTTGGATGTCCATCTTGGGCAATAGTTGGATTGTTACTCAGCTACTCCCTACTTAAGTCTAAAGTTACGGTTTGGTATTTTCAAAAGTATTTCCAGTAAAGTTGGCTTCCTGACTTGGGGAGATAGGAGGCTACATTACAAACTGCTTAGTATAACCACCTGCAACTCGCTTCTTGCTCTAGTGTCAGCACACTTGTATTTATTTCCTTAATATGCAATTTTAATATAGGGTTTGCTATCAGACATTGCATTGTTTCCGTCATGAAGCTACAAAATCAATGATGGTCTTACTGATTGGTGAGCAAGGCAATACAAAACACTAAAAATCAGAACAAATACCTGATTTCAATATCATACTTTTCCCTATCAAAATTAGTTTAGCAAAAAAATCAGAACAAATCACTGCTAGTTAAGTCTTGGCCCTTGTTTGAAAAATGCAGTTGACTACCAGAATATGATTAGTGAAACAGAAGCCACAATTTAGTATATGACACTGCTGGGGCCTCATGTCACTATTCAGGGTCCCTAAACAGCATGCTGAGGAACATCACCAAATAGTTTCTTTACTTCTTTCTACCCTTCTGTGATGTACTTTTTTAAGGCACAGTGAATCTCAGTCAAGGGACACAAGTCATAAATTTGATAAGTGGGTTAATAAAAGAAAGAAAAGGACAGATGCTGCCAGCCCCATGAGACAGTAGCAGCTAGGGTGACAGCAAAGGTTATTTCCAACAATATAGCAACTATTCAGCCACAGAAACAAATTGCTCTACCTCACCACAATAAAATATGCAAATAGGCAAGTGTCCTAATGGACCTTTCAACTTGTTACAGGATTGGATAAGTATAGACTGCTGAGGTAAGGTTTTTCTGGGGAAAAAGGCTGGAATATCTCTCTTCCCCACCTATTTATCCATTTCAGCTCTCTTGCTGTGCTTTTCACCATGCTTTCTTAATTCTCCAGTCTTCAAGGAGCAAACAGAATCTAATAAATGCATGATTAAATCAGCTCTTCAGAATATTTCATCCTGCTGACAGAAGAACAATTTATCATGATACAGACAACAGAGCAACATAGGACTAAGGAAAATAAAAATAAAACCTCAGATGACCATGTGGCCTACACACATTTTTTTGAGTTCATTAGCTCCAGTCTGGACATTGGCATGGAGTTGTTTTCCAGTACACCTACTCATTTTTTTTTGGTATGGTGAAACTAAACAATTAGATCAAACTTAACAATATGCAACATTTGTTTTAGTAAACAGAAGAAATCTTTCATAAATAGTTATTACTGAATAGCATAGAGCTTTACTCCTACAACTACAGTCAATACTTTTTCTTTCTTTTCCCCTTTTAAATTTTGAAGTTAAAACATGCCTTCAGCCTACTTGCTGCAGTGGGCAGCTGTTTCTGGCAACTAAAGCTACTAAAAGGCATTTTAAACTTCATTAAAGAATACTGTCATAAACTCTTGTTATGGATCAATATTCTGTCAAAATATCAAACAGCGTACATGTTCACAGGTCCTAAAAGAAATTACCAAGTTTTGAAAATCGCTCCCTTGATAAAAGACAAGTTGTACCTAATTGTGAGAGTTATCTCCAATACAGACATTGTGTATTCTTTGGAAGATAAAGCGGCAGGGGAGGTCTGCACACATTCCTGTTAGAGCCCACTCTGTCTGGGCGGGAATGCGTGTTGCTAAGACATTCTTTAGGCTTCTGAGAGTCAGCATCATCTCCAGCCTACTGCAGTAAACTGCAGAAGAATGACAAGCATCCAAGTAGAAGCCTTCTGTGTGTGTACAAATGTGCACGCATGTGTGCAGAAATGCTAATGCAGGCTGAAGTTATTCCAGATGCCTGAGTTCCCCAAATATTCAGGACCAATTTCTTTTTCTTAGGGGACAGAATCATACACTGCATGGAAGCCGAAGGACAGCAGTGAGGGTAGTTCCTCTATATCCACAGTGGGCTGGTTATGGCCTCAAATAGGTGATGGGAACCTAAATTCAGAGACTATCGCTTTCTGAGGGACTGTAAACCCACTCCTCATGGCAAGAATGATCTCGCCACCGTTCAAAGGTATTTAGTTTGATAATGATATTACTGAGACCACTCAGCAACTTTTAAAATTAAAACCACACTTGACTGTTTTGATTCTGTGGCAACCCAGCAAATTCCACATAACTGAACATGCCATGGGACCTTGGAGTCCTTCATAACATTTACCCAGCAAAGGCAATTCATGTCATTTCACATTAAGGGCAAGCACTGGTTTGTGCTCAAGGAAACAGCTTCTACAGAAAGAGGACAGTGGTGCAATGTGAATGCCAGAGTTTTGTCCTTTTCTCAGGAACATTGCTTCATTGTTAAATGAGATTCTGAAGCCATAAAAAGCCTTCTTTAATACACATGGTTTTTTTTCTGTTTGTGTGTTATCTATTTCCAATTCTTCCTCACGAGCACTTATTTTACATCATAATGGGATTTGCATGCTGTTGAGAAGTTTATGTTTTTGCACAGGTTACCTTAATGATAAACACTCCGTAAAACAAGAAGAAAAGTGCTGTCTGGTTCAGAGTGCGAAGGGTCTCCTTGCTATTGCAGCTGCTCAGAGAACCAAACAGATGAACCCCTTAAAATAAAAGCAAGGGAGACTGATTTCAGCAACCTTTTGTCAAAAGCCTAGGACACCTCTTGGCACAGCAGACTCAACCACTGTTGCAAATGACAGTATCTAATTCACATAGGGCATCAAGTTTATCATACCTTTTTTGTAAAATTCCCTTGGCTCCCAGTATTTTTGGCTAACCACTTCGGTGCATGTGAATCACCCAACTTGTCGCAATTGTTGACAGTACAGTAATGAGCTGAGAGGAAAAGAATTTGTAACAAATTTGTTTGTTGAACACAACACCTTGTTCATGACCTAAGACAGCTCTGAAGGGTTCAGGCAGAGAATACAATTATAGGATATTGAAAATTGTCCTACATTTTGTTTGGTGTAAGCATACGAATATGATTTAGCTGCAGCCTTGCCAACCAACTTCCAAGTGTTTATCCCTTTTTCAATGTTGTTACCTCCACATTTGCTTTGACATAAAATTTAGAGTTTCATAATCATAAATTCTGGCACTGTAACTGCATACTTCGTAAAACCTCAGAAAACAAGACATGCTGTCCTGGAAAAGTAAAAAGGACTTCAAGCTGAGTGACGATTAAGTTCATTGTGCAGTACACCCTGCCTATAAATGTCTTGCAAATACGCCCTACACACTGTGGCTTTTTTTTTTCTGTAAAATAGTTCCAATAGTTAACAAACCAAAGATTATTATTTTTTTAATCAGTGCTGGTTAGGGCCCACCTAGTGTCCCACAAAAAAAAAATTGAGCAAGTGACACACAAGGACTAAGGAACATACAACCAACTCATTTTTCAATACATGTTCCTGTATTTAGGGGATTTTTATCATCTTTGCAGTGTATACAGTAGCTAAGAAACCACCCCGAAAACATTAGTAAGAATCTCAAATTTTTATTTATTTTTTAGAATCCTGAATTAATTCTTTAAGTCTTCTCAAAGCTTATGATCACATAAGACAGAAATATCCATTTTAGATACATGGATCTTTCAACCTCAGTAAGGCCATGGAGAACGGCATTCTCAGTGGCCTTGAGAATGCAGGTGTGTCTCAGAGCTCAGCCTGGGATGACGAGGACAGCTAGACCCTAAAAGTTACAAATCTCTTCCTTTCCTTGCTTTCTGCTACAGGAGTGTTTTGTTCTACTTCAGTCCTAAACTGAGTCCAGTGCTTTTGCCACACATACGTGATTCTGCCACCTCTTCCTTATCTACAGGGATGCGGAATATAAATACAGGATGCATATGGGATGGATGCACATGGGACAGGAAGAACATAAACTGTAAGAGCAGGAGTGTACAACAGTTCAGCTGTAAGACAAAAGTGACGCCTTCATATCCCTAAATCTCCATAGCAGTCAGGCAGCAAAGCTAAGTGGTATCAATGACACGTGCTATAGCTCTGATCTCCCAGTTGTCCTCAAGGCATAACACAGTACATAGAGCTCAGGTCACTGCAGGGCGGGTAGGAAATGATATATTCAAGTCTCATCCCCACTCCAGGTTGTGGAATACATACAGACCTTGATACTGGTATGTGATTTCACACCCCACATAATAGGCATGTACCTCTGTGGAGGTACATGACGAAGAACTATCTTAACTCCTTTGCAAATTATCTCACCGTGACATCAGCGAGGGTAGCAATTGCAAGACTGTAATAGAGTATTTGGTTACAATCAAGTCTAAACGCTGATGCGCTGCAGCAACAGCAACCACAGCATTCTACTTTTCTGAGCCAGATTAGAGAATCCGGACATTACTTGAATGTCTGGCAAACACAGCGGCACCTGAAGTGTCCAACTGTGGCACTACATGATAAATGATACACCATAATTCAATAAGCTAGTGGCTCAATTGGGAGCTGTGTGCACCTCCCTCCATAAAGCTGTGGTTTGAAAAATAAATAAGTTATGACATCCCTAACTACAAAGCTCTCAAATGCACAATACCAAGCATGTCATCTTGGGTGAAGAACTATAAACAGAAGAATTGGGATTTGCCTCTCTGTAAATGAAAAGCACCAATTAATTTCCCCCATCATCACACACCCCTTACAGATAGGTCAAACCAGGTTTCAGGCAAACTCAGCTGTGCAAGTGTTCTGTGCAGTGCCTCGAGGTGGAAGTCAAACAGGCCTATCCTAACCAAGGATTATTTCAGCTCTAGTGCATTGTACAACCTTAGAGCTTTGCCTCTCCCATTTTCCCCAGAGAACTCTTTCCCTTTGCTGTACTCCCATGAAGGACTGCCTGCCATCTCTCCTCTGACTCCTATCCTCTGGTTTGGCAGTTTTTATGATTCTCTGCCTAATAACATCCATCCTTATTTTTTTTTGTCCATGTCCAGTAATAGGGAATATAACACAGGATCAAGCCACTGTGGGATGGTTTTCTTGCTTCCCTAACATACCATTTTCCCAAAAGTCCTGGGCTGTCCTTTGACACTCCATTAGTTTATTTCCTCCCACCTCAGCACTGCCATGTATGTATTACAGTATTCTCTCAAGCATTCCCACTCTCAGGGAATGTCTACTATTTTGGTCATTGGAAGCTGCCGGTTCGATAGTTAAAATCAGGAAATTTCAACTGTTTTGCATTATTAAATATAAGTTAGCAGTTAAGGTTCTATACCATCCACAACACCCTTTACTCTCACAAAGGGCGGACTGTGCTAGCGCTCGACTGCGTCTGACTTTAATCAGTAACTCTGCAGTAGTGCTTACGTTTCAGAGATCTCTCTTGCTGATACACAAGAAGCGGTCACAGATTTGCATAATGTATTCCATCAAGTTCAACTGGATACAATAGTGCAACAGAATACAATGTAGGGTAGTAATACAGGGATACAAAAGAGGGCCACATACCACTCAAAGGAACAATTCCAATTATTTTGGTAGCTAAAAAAAAAGAAGAATTGTGTATGTTTGATTTCAGGTGATGATTGTATCAAGCTAACAATATGAATCACAATTTAATGATGTAATAAACACTAGGTATTCATGTAGAATCTGACTAAAATCCGCGTCTCACAAATGCTTTTGAAGGTCAGGTTGAAGCAAGTGGTATTTCTTGTCTCAGAGTTAGGAAACAGGACGTATTTAGGAATGAGAGCAGTCTTTCAGCACTATAGGTATATTAAATACTTAAATAGGAGAGGAAGGAAATTTCCAATATTTAGTACACACACACCAAAAAGCTCAGCTTGGCTCTGCAACACAGGTATTACCTAGTTAGATGTGGCCAACCGAGGAATGCAAAGGTTTCTGCATTCACTCTTTCTTGGTGGAAGTGCAAGGAAGCTGCCCAAGCTAGCAAAGACACTCTTCTCCCTGTGTCATCAGCCAGCTTAAAGCATCACAGGATGCAGTCTGTCGAGTCCAGCTTCACTGTACCCTATCAGGAGGATAACCTTACTAGTGCAACAGATTCAGCTCCCAAGCTGAAGCTCGCTTGTATCTAGCTGGCCTGCAAGACAGGCTTTTGCTCCTCTGCAGCTCCTCTAGGCATGCCCTGTGTTACCTTCATCCATTGCTACGCTATTCTGACTTCCATTTTCATCATTGTGTTCTCTTGAATGGCTTGCAGCATCACTTATATTTCCTTTAGTCAATGAACAATTTTAAAAAATAAAATTGCATTTAATTCAAAGGAAATCGAAGCAAATCAAGAGGGAAATGATTCAGTTCCAATACTGTAATATCTTACCAGATAAATGTGCATGTAATCTCTGGTTTTCCATGGAAAGTGCATACCTAAGTTGTCAATGTGGTCAACTATCTAACACCCCTTAACTCTTAGCATCTCAGAGTTTATCAGACATAATTCTTACTCTGATTTTTATTCCTTCCCACTCCTTATTATGGGTCAGGAGAAAAGTACAGTATGAACTCCCATATAGCACATACAGAATCTCATACAACAGCATTAAACTATATTTGTTATTCCATCATATTTTACAGATTGACATAATCTGCTAATTTCAGAGATATATGAAAAAAAATCTATCCACAAAGTATTTCAGAGGTAAAAATTCAGCTGAAGTTAAAATACAGCACATCATTTTTACTTGGAATCTTTAACATTATGAATTGATTTTTTGTACCAGTTTATCTTTTGTTCTGTCTGGAGAAATCGCATTGGGAAATGATTCCTGTACTTTCACAGCAAGTGTTTGGAGAATGGTCAAAACCTTAAAACAGATGAACCTGTTCTGAGCTTCTGTTCTGTGTACAAACTCTGGAACAGAAAGTCACCATTCAAATCCCTACCTATAAAAGAAAAGCTAGTTAATTACCTTTAGACATAGTCTTAAACTGAGTATATTTAATCATTTTACTTGTTATTGGATTAACTGGGATTTGGAACATCACACAAGCCTATAGGGAACAGTACCAAAAGCAGTGGGCAGGACACGAAGAAGAACAATCATGAAGTATCATCCATTAAGATGCGACACACCCTATAAAGACAATCTTCCTTTGCAAAACCTCACAAAAGACAATCTTATCTCAGAAATGATGACAAATCCATCTGACACCCACTCAGTAATTTCCTTTTCATTTATCTATTTGGAAAACAGAGCTTTTGGCACTAGGCTCCTAATCTTAATTGTGTCAAAGCACCAGTAAAAAAGTGAAAGACACTGATAAAAATAGGAAAAGACCTCAATGTCTTCAAGGTTTTCTTCTGCTTTTTGGCTTTCTACTCTTTTTCACAAATTGTCTCATTTTCTCGCAATCGCTTTCTTTAGTATACTAATGATAGAGTAGAACAGGTACATAGCTGAGAATAGACACGCATTACTGCCAAAAAGTAGTTAAAGGAATGTTAACATTGTAAAGCCAAAGATGAAATATAGAGCACTGAAGTTAATTCTGCTCCCTTGTATGCACACACTGCAGTACAGTCTTCAGTTACAGGCAGAAATTGACTCCTGGGGTTCTCAGTTCCAGAAACAATCAGTGCCACAATCATCTCTACCTATTCGGGAATTAAATTGCAGAAAGAGTTCCTTAATTATTGTAGTCCTGGGCTGTGGTATATACAGCACACAATTTTTTGCAGAATTTAGCTTCCGAACTCTAACAAGTACCTAAGAAGCATGTAAAGATCCAGCATGTTTCTGAAATGTATCTATTTTTCCAATAAACTATTCATCTATCAAATAGCAAATTCCTGCTTTTCATAATAAAGGTAGCAAAGCTTTACTGATCCTTAATGTTTTGTTTCTTTAGCATTGTCAAACCAATCTGTTCTTCCTGATCTCTCTTTTCCAATGGCTTACATATTATAGCCAAAGCTATAACATCACTAGCCACAGACAGGCAAAAATACATGGAAAATTTCAGATCAAGCTATTGAAGGATAGCTGTCAAGCAGACAAGATTTTAGCATGCAAAGCACCAAGCAGTTATAACAATAGATGGCACTATCACTTTTTTCTGTAATTAATACTTATGATCTATGTATATTTATGATTACAGTACGTAAGACAAAAGCATCTATACTCTACACAGAACATTTTTTCTTGATACACAGAACAACTGCACCACTTCAATAAAAGATTACACAGAGTTTACTTAAACATAGCTTAAAAGAATGGAATGGAAAATAAATTTTAATGAATAAATTGTTTATTTTTAAACCAAATCTGTACTGCACAGAAGTGGACAGAAACCACAACAGACCATTTTCAACAGCAAAGCACAGAGAAGGCAAAAAGACAGTGAAAACATTTAACACTTGACTGATATGGAACTGAAAGGGAGCTTGTCTCGAGTTACAGCATTCGCCCAGGTGATTAAGCAACCTTCCTGGCACAAGCCCAACCTGAAGGAAGAACCACCTGACATGAAGTTGGAAGGTAATGCCTCTCCTCATTCGAAACTCACATTTCCTGTTCTACTGAAAAAGCAGGACCCAAAAGTGCATTCCTCCGTGCTGAAGTTATAGATAGAAATTGGCAACGCTTCGTTGAACGTACCTATAAATATACGTGTCTCAGATGCATTAAAGAAGTACAGAAGAATGGCAAGTTGCAAAATTTTTTGAGAAATAAACCACTGAGCACTGGAGAGCACTTCCCAGTGGTAGTACAGAACAGCATGGTACAGAGTACAACCAGTATTAGTAACAGGTTTGCAGTGGGTATCATAAGAGCCAGTAGTCAGAGAGCCATCATTAATGTTTGATTTCAGATCAAATTCATCAAATTTGTCAAGATTTCTAAAATACCCCAAATAACACTTCATTTTCCATTGGTCCTTAATACAAAAATAACTGTATGCTTCTCACACTCTAAAAGGCCTTAGTACTCTCAGTTTTGCCTAATGCTGTTTCACAGTGTAATTCCTCCTGCTCACACATTTTTAACAGTACCTGATGTTACTAATTGTTTTTGTGGTTTATTTTTTTCCCCAAAAGTAGGATTATATGCTAATTTGATTTTGAAAAAAAAACCCACCCAAACAGATGCCATCAGGGTATACCCACTTTCAAGCACTTCTTCCTATATTATTTTAAAATGCACCGTATATTTCTACAGAACTATAGCCCTATCATTGTACATTTTCTCTCCAGAAGCACGTTGCATTTTATGAACTAGTTGGCAAGTCTGAGACTAGACTATACGCACAGCACAAACATGCTGTGAAACAAGCGACAAGACATCTTACAGTGAATAAAGTAATGCTTGTTTCAAAAAGAGTCTCAGATTCACAGGGATGCTTTGCTTGACAATTCATGGGGAAGTTCCTGTAACTACTCTTTCAATCAGTTCAGTATTGTTTTGTAAGTAACCTGATCTGGCTTTTCGTATTTATGCTCTCTGCTGCTTTGGGGTCATTCCAACTCGGTACCCTCTCCCCCTTGATGGGAGGCAACAGTCATTTTGCCTCCTTACTGAACCCACTCCTTTTCTCCTCCTGTTCTTCCCATTCTGTAATGAAAACTACTCCCAGACTTGGCTGCTCTCGCTGGACTCCTGCCAGTTCAATTCCAAGCATAGAGGACTCTCTGTATGCAGTTATTTCCAAGGTAGTGTTCAGCAGACAAAAAAGGAGGCACCCTTAAGCTGCTTCTAATGACAAGTCAAAGAAAGGAGCTCTAAGAGTAGCAGCAGAGGTCAAGACGTTAAGAGGAACCCTGCCACCCCTGTAGTTTTGTGATCAGTGCCATCACTGAGCACAAGACGCAAGGGTTGGTTATTGACAGAGCTGCCAAGGTACCATCAAAATTCCCCATCTATTAAGAAACCCTTTAGTGCCATTGTGTCTAAACAGAAGATTTCAAAAGGGCTTCACTCACTATGTTTCAAGAGTTGTACAAACTGCTGTACTGGAAGGTCAGCAGCCAGCTCAGAAATGCTGCTGCAGGGAGGCGTGCCAGTTCCATGGTATGTGCTCTATTTGCAATGACATCGAGAAAGGAGTTAGAAGTATTTTATCCCTCTTCTGTTTCATCTGCCTGCTACCAGATTGCATGGATGAAAGAGACCCTGACCATCTCCTTACCGCTTAACCCCCTCCCTTCTAATCGCTACACTCAAAACAAGTTCTAGAGACTCACACTTTAAAGTTTGTTTTGCTGCTCTATCAAATCGACAGCCATCAGTGTGACAGTGACATCTCTAACCATTTTCATTCTCTGAACTGAATTTTGTTTATTCTCCTGCAGTCTGCCTCTTTAAGCCGTTTCCCCAATATTAGCATTACAAAGATGACAGAAATCAAGTATGTTACATGATACACATATCTATTGTCCAGTGCAGAAGAACACTAGGAAGCCTACTCTGATTTACAGCTTCATCTTCAACTAAATGTCAACAAGAGTAATGAAAAATTAACCCAGCAAGAACAAAAAAACCACCCAGGACAGTAGAATGCATTTTCGCCCCAAAATTACATCATCAACCAGGATTACTCCATTTCTAAGCCACTAATTTACACTAAAATCATCACAAAAAGCACAGTCTTTCTTAAAAATTACTCTGCAAAAAGAACTAACAAGTTACCATCATCTCGATTCTCCTTTTTCATATTATTAGTCATCATATGCTCTACAAAATGGCAGCACATCACCTGCTTGCTGCAGCTTCAAAACGCACAGACTTTTTGTCTGTGCTCACAGCTGGAAAAAAGCATCAGTAATGTATCTTCCCCATACCAAATATTTGTTTGAAAGTAACCTAAACAACATGCAAGACAAACATCCACCAGCATTCGGTAGCCTAATTACCAGATCCAAACTTCTACTGTGTTCCACTGCAGAGAAAAAGAATAAAAAAAATAAGAACCAAACCACAGAGCCATACAGGAAAACATTAGTCCCTATGACAGCGGCTTAGAAATCTGAAAAATTATTTAGGGGATGCACAGAAATGTGTCGATATGTAACAAAAGAAACATCTGAAAGAAGTGTAACAAAATAGCAGGGATAAATTTCAGTGTAATCTCATAGTACTGCAAGAAGAAAAAATAATCCAGATTACCTCATATTTGAGCTCAGATACAGCCCAAGATAAACCACGGTACACTATTTAAGAAAGCAAAGTGTAGTCATTGGCTGGGAAATTTAAAATGTGTTACCACAAGGGAGAGCAGAACAGCAAGAGTAGATAACAGCATTTCATTTGTTCCACTGGACCATTTTATGACAGAAATAGGATTTCAGTCAAGGCAACCATATATACTGCATTTGCAACTCAGAACCATTAGCAACATTGTACAGAATACATCTAAATTAATGACTTCAGTTAACAGTTTTCTCTGCATCTCTCATGCACACAGGAAAAAGGATGTACAAAAGCTATATGCACTTAATTAACTTATAACTCACGTGACTAATGCCTAGAGCAAATAACGTTATTATTCTTGCATCAATTTTACAGACTAAAGTCTGATTTATAGTCTGAATCCTATTAGATGAAGAGTAGCAAATAGAAAGGCACACTGTTATAGGAAGAAGAGAGTTAGCCAAGTACCACACTGCTCTTTAAAACTATGCTTATGGGTGAACCTCCTCCCACTGGAGGGGGGGATTGTATTAACTGCACCAGAGATACAGCAGCTGCCCCACCAAATGGGATATGTCAAACTACTTCAAATTGTTTAGGAAAATACTATCAATATATAAGTATGTTTTAATGACAGCATTCCACAATTTCCAGTGCATTAAAGAATAGCAAAGAAAGCAGCTATAAGGAGACAACTCTTGTTGGAGATGACTACTACTGTTACCACTTAAATAACAAGAACGCTTAGCGTAAGGGACCAGAGGGAGAAGTTACGTTAATCCGCATTATTAGATATGCATCTCGCTGACATATAGCATGTGTATTCACCACTGCACACTTCCAACCTCAACAGCGCCCCTTTTTATACTTAGAAGAAATGTCAAACTGGTACATCCAATTTTAAACAATAAACTGTTACATCCCACTGCTGACATGCAGCATTTATTTAATACATATAATACATAGATTACTTAATCATACAAGAACGTCATCGTTACTTATCACTCAGCGATGCTCACTTAGTGGAAACTGTTACTATACTTTGTAAGTATAGCCTATTACAAGGCAGATGATAATTATTTACAAAGGAAGTTGCACCCAATTTCGCCCCACTGCGTATGGAACATTCATTGCCCATCACTCAGGAATTGTGCAAAACAAATGTTTACCTGTCAAACTTGCATTCCCTGTTTTTAGAGAAGACACCACGGAGCAGTGTTACCTCTCATTAGATTGCAAAACATTAATCCCAGAATTGCCTCTCACCTATAAGAAAAGGCATTAATGAAAGATTTTCTTAATTTCTGCCTTTTTCTTCCTATATTAAAATTTTTGTTTATGCACTAAATTATGAACAAAAGAGCTTTCAACCAACCTCAGATAGAAAACAGCTGTGGATGAAATTCAATAGATGGGTTTGTACCAGGCAGGTATTTAACAGGTTCAGTTTCTAAGATGTAAGCTGTCATGCTTTTATTTGCAATCACTGATAACATCTGAACTGGATTGTGTATTTCTGCACTTGCAGTGGAGAAGGGACTGTGCTCTAGGTGAACCTGCTCTGGCAGGGGAACTGGATTAGATGATCTTCAGATGTCTCTTTCAACCCCTGTCATTCTGTGACTTGTGTGCACATAGGTTTAAATTTTATATACAACACACAAAACAGAGGCTAAGCAATTAAATACAATGATGCAGCCAGAAAAGGAATAACCTTATCAATAAAAAAAAAAGACAAAAACATTGTCTGAAATGAAAGACAAAAGGATAAAAGAAACCAATGCTGTATCATTTTATGTTAAATCTGTATTTTTCCCCTTCTCTGGAAGACTTGGCTGCTTTGTGCTATTTTAATACTCAGGCTATCGTTTTCCAAAAAGCACTTGAATGAACACTGAAGGACAAAGGTATCACTCTGAAGGGTGTAGCTGTTTGCAGCAAGGTAGCCCTGAAATCTTTATTCTGTTGATTCAGTATCTCTTCAGATCAAATGAATGATATGGAAGTGCATCTGTCAGCAACTTTGCAACTTTATTGCATACTCCTATGCCAAAGCAAGGAGGTCAACAGTGTCTTAGTGGAACCCATCAACAGCCCATATCCTCACCACTGAGGGTACAAACAGAAGAGAATATACTATTTAGTAAGCTTCAAAATCTCTCACGCCCACCCAAATATGAAGTCTGCTTTTATGTTCTAAATTTCGCCTTTGAAAGAAGACTGGAAGGGAACGTACTTCCTGACATCCAGCTGCTTTATTGTTTACATGACCCAGATTTTGTTTATAAACACATTTGCTCAGCTGAGATATGAGCTGGCTTCTTTGGGGAAAAAGCATTAAGCAGAGCATTAAGACTGATTAGAAGACACCTCCTTTCATTTCTGAATTCAGAGAAGTCCTGGAACGTTAAGAAAAACTGGTCAGAAAGATCAAAGGAAAAGGGAAGGCAATTAGCAGTTTGGCACTTATCCCTCTTCAAAAGAAACAGTTTTGCAGCTTTTGTTGATAAGAACAAGCTACTACCATATTTTAAGAGCCTTTTAGCAAACTATGGCAAATCACAGGGGCATCAGTTTAGGAGTTGTGAAAGATGTCTGCTTATTTTCAAATCTGAATTGGTGATAAATATTTCCCCATTAGAGCGAGGGAAGAAACTCAATATTCTGATTAACAGTTAGAGATGAAAAAAAATGCATAAAAGAAAGGACAGTGAGAGTGCCTAGATCAAAAGTTTGGAAAGCTGACACTTAAAAAAATGGACAGCCTAGATATTAACTGTTACTTTTCAACACAGCCCAAGAAAACAAAGAAATCTACACCCAGTAGAATCCCCCTTGCAGTACAGATAAATAAGTTGCATAATGAAGGTCTCCCTTCTGACTGAAGATACAAAATGGCTACAAGTCAGATAAGATGACCTTACTTGATTTTACAAATTCTATACAGCAGTAAAAGCCCTCCAGTCATTGCAAAAGAGAAGAGGCCGCAAATATTCTACGCATTGACTAAACACAGGTATTACAGAACAATAAACCAGGAACAGATGCACAACCAGAAACATTCAATGAAAAACGTTGTTTGCGACACAAAGCACCAAGTTGGGGACAACACTTACTGGGGTGTAAAGCAAACCAAGACACTATTGGGTACCCTGCTAAAGAAGTGTTATGTGGATGCATGAAATAGCATGTAATCAGGAACAGGACATGAGAGTTATTGTTTGTGTTCTTGTTGAGATTTCTCCTCACCAGTTATATGAATGATGATTACTGCAGCCAGGAGGTAGTCTTCAGTGAGGTTTATCCTCAGAGGATTCAAGAATATCTTCAGCCAAGCTGATTCATTAAGACAAAACACACAAGCTAATGTGGAAATGCAACTACCCCTTACTAGCTAAATATCTAATCTTAAAGTATACACAAGGAAATTAAGTCTCTAATTATCTCTTCTTGAGGTTTGTCTCCAAAAGCAAACTCATGGATATAGTGGATAAAAGAATAATAAGGAAATGGGTGAAATTGCTGTAGTTCCATTATACAAGACTGGAAAAGGCAAGATGGAAGACAGATGAGGCTGGCATTTGTGAATCTCAGGCACTGAAATACATCACATATTACAGAAGACTGTTCTGGCTTTCACTTAAACACAGAACTACACTTTGAAACAGAAAAATAGAGTTTATGATACTAGGTAGGACAGAGAGAACAGTAATTATTTGGTATGTTATAGTACTGAAGGTGTTATCAACACTAAGTTATACTTAATGGATGTTAGCTGATAGCTTCCTGAGTACTGAATACATTTATACCTAAGCCTCAGAAAAAGCAAACCACAAAGGATGTGGGAGATGCACTGCAAGTGCTTAATCCAGGGTTTACCAAAACAAACCAAAAAACCAAACCCCACTAAACTCAACATAAAAACCCACAACAAAAAGCCACCCTCAAAACCCAAACCAACTGAAAGAAAATCCCTACGGTTTCAGTCAGATTGCTATTTTATTCATCAACTTCTTATTCATGGAAGGGTATGCCCTTATTTATTTGTATAGACTTTTAACATAACGTGAGGAAAAGCAGAATTTTAGTCAGTTGCAGGAAACAGCAGTATGTGCTGTGATTTGATGAAAAGCACTGCTGCACACAGGAGGATGACAGATTGGACATCCTGTCTCAGGCAGCTGGGTAATACAAAGAGCAGCATCAATACCAAGGTATTTTGCCTCACATGTGACAGGCTACTGTGGGACAGGTGAGGCACCAGCGCAAAATTTTTGGACAATGATTAAGGGATCACTTGTGAGAATGGAGAAAAAAAAAAAAGAGGGGACATGTAATTTGAGGTCTTCACCTTAAGAATGGCCACCACCCTTTGCAACAAGAGAATTATGTCCAAGGGTGGGAAGTGGCCCACTCATCCATGTCTGAGAATGAATCAGGCTACTCAAGTTCACTCCACCCTAATACCCTAATATAGTGACTTTAAAGATGAAAGCCTGATCCATCCTTTGAGTGGATCCTCCTTTGCTCCCATTCTTCTCCTAAGATAATACAGTTCCATCCAAAAAAATCTGATGTACTGGTGAACAAATACTTAATTTTTTAATTTAATAAAAAGAAGCCTTAACAAGCACATTCTAGGGGAATAACATCTTGTCAACAACCAACATCATGTAACGTGTTTCCAGCAGCGCTTCTCTCCGCTGGCATATGCGTTAGTCAAGGAAAGCATACAGGAACATAAATCAAGGGCTGCTCCAACTCAGCACTACGAACTCCCAACACAAGCACATTATTTCATAGCACTGAAAGCAACAGGTGACATTCTGAGGAGTTTGGTCAGTATACAGTATCTGTATGGTGTTGAATATAAGTAACTCCATCAAACAATTAACAACGTCAACCAGAACAGCACTGGTAACCTTCATGAACAACAGTAGCATTGTATTATCTTGAAGCATTAATAATAGCATAGCTGAAATTGCACCTAGAATTTCCAGTTTAGGTAAAAGATATACAAGATCTCCAACTCTTCAGTTAAGCATGTTTCCCCAGTGATTGCCACTATTACTCAGCCAGTTTTGCTATGGGTGCTTGTGAGGGGATGATTAATTTGAAGTCAGTTTTGATTGCTTTAAGCTGGGACAGGAACTAAATGTTTTCTCCTGCTCCATGCACACCACAGGGACAGCAATGGAATTACTGTCAAGAAGCCCCCTCCAGATCTGCTTTGCTCTGCCTCAAAGCCCTTATGTGACAGAAGTCTTCAGGTACATAGTCTTCTTTTCTACCCTAATCCACATGCAACAGTAACTAGGAGATGACATCATAGCTGATTTGCAAGTTTCCCAGAAGATTTTCAGCTATTTCACACAGCAGCAACTAATGAAAACTCTATAGCTAACCCCACAGAGACGAGGCAAGAAGGGCTGATTTGGGGGTGGAAGGACAGCCCAATGACTGGTCAGTCGGAGGAAGTCTCAAGCTTTGGCATTTGACAGTAAACAACTACACTCACAGAACCTCCAAAGACGACACATTTTCAGCTTTTGGCCTTGCAATCACTGCTACTTAGAAAGAGCAATATTCAGATGGGATCTGTTTCTTTTGTTTCCTTCTGCCATTTGAAGATGTTACGCCTTCTTTTGAAAGTAAAATTCCACATGAGAAAAATGGTAGGCAATACCCAAATGGAAATATATCAGCAACAAGCTCTAAACTCACCGCAGCATTCAAAACTGTCAGGCTGAGAATTTGAAAGAACAATAAATAGGCAGGTAGTTAAAGAGGGACATGAAAAATCAGGGTAGCATAGAGACTGTTGTCAGGGTAAGCACCAAATCAGTTAAGTTTTTGTACTGGGCTATCCTAGAGGAAGCATCTTTGACATAGGAAATCCAACAATAAATATATTTAAGGACAACTGGTTAATATGCAGCTGTTAATGCAGTTTCAGTTTGAGCATTATATTCTTATTACAAGTGATTTCAGAACAGCATTGGGTTTGGAGGCCCACACCAGGAGAGCTGCCCAGATATGAAAGCTCAAATAGGCAATAAAAAATTCATTAACCCCACTTACATTGTAGGGCCTGCACACCTACAGGATCCATATAATTTGCATCTGTTGCTGATAGTGGTCTTTTCAGTTTAGGTATCTAGTTTAAGGATCAGTAGACAATTAACAATTGATAACCAGATCAAATAGCTCACTTGATATCTCTGTCTGAGGCATACTCCCTCACTGGCCGTGTCTCAGTTCACTCTCTCAGCTACACTGAACAATAACTCTAAATCAAAACAGAGGCAGCTGCACTAACAATGTCAGTAAGAAAAAGGCTTCAGTGCAGCCTTAAAAAAATAAAGTTAAAAAAAATAATCAGCATTTATTGGCTACATTTCCCTTAACATTGAAGTCTTATAATATGCTCTCAGAATCAAATTATTAGAAGTACATAAGTGTTCCATAATGCTTGTGAAATGCTGCTTAAGTGGATTTTAATAATTGAGAGTGGAAAATTTTATTGTGCACCAGAACCTTGTCAGGATGAAACGTTGGATAGCTGAAATTTCCTTTAGTTTGGCATTTTATTCTCATTTCAGGAGAATTAGAGGGAGTTCTGGCCCTTTAGTTTCTTCCAATTAAATTATTTAAACTATCTAATAGGCCTTTTAATTTTTCAAGGGCAATATACAAGGTAAGAAACAACTTGTTAAAAAAAAAAGGAACAGCAGGTTGCTACATAAATTACATTGGGCACAAATTAAAAGGCAGTATATGCATCTGTCACATAATCACTGCCCAGGAAATGGTAGGCTGCACTGCACGTCAAGCTGCTAGGAGGTCATGGCATCTAGTACATACACCTCTTTCCTCCTACTTGATGGAATCTTGGTCATTAAAATGATGCAGATAATGACTGAGTAACCTCGGCGTCATGTTTCCAGAGAAGTTGTTTAAGAACCAGCTCTCCCAATTGAAAATGGTAAAGGACATGAATTGTCCTGACGTATAGTTTTTTTCCCCCTCTTCACCCTTCATCATTAACTAATACACATTTCTAGTATTTCTGGGTTTTACATCTTTCTGGGGTTTTGCCAGTTCCAGAATTCTTCCCTGAAAGACTCAAATTACAAGTTTTTGTCACTGGACTCAGCCCTACCAGCTGCAAAATAAAAGCTTATATCTGAACTATTTGGTAAAACCAGAGGCCAGTTACAAAGCCAATAAGAAAAATTAAAAATTAAAGTCATTGGTGTCAGTGATCATGAAGAACAAAAAATACAACTGAAAAATACAACCTGGTCTTATTTACATTTTCTTTAAACACGTACACAATTTACATCTCCCTTCTGCAAGCCACATGCATTTTTGTATTCATCTTTATTTCACAAGGCAAGAATCACCCTTTTAGAATAGAAATTAAGAAAAGAAATGCTTGGATTAGCCAGGCCTTACTGACCTTCCTTCATGAATAAACAATGAGCTTTTCCAGAATTGTGAGAGAAATTCATTATATACAATGAATGTGTTTCTTTGTTGTCAGACCAAAAAAATCCCGTGCAATCCAGTATCAAAGCACTTTGTTCTATGCTACATTCACTTAGCACACTTTTAAAATCTTGAACTTCTGGATAGAGAAATTAACCCTCCCAGGCAAAGGGCTCTCAACACTCATCACATGTAAGTCTCCAATCACTGAAACAGACTGCATGTACCATATTTGCTTTGCTGAAGCTCTTTTCTCTGGGTTGCACCTAAAATGGGAATACTCTTGTTTTGTTTTCCCCCTTTTAGCTTTAGAACTTTAAAAAAGCAAAACACTGATCCTTCCTGCCTTTTTTTTCCCTAATTGAATAAAAGTAGAGGCATTAAAACTACAGTAATTGCAGTCAGTCAAAAGGTTTAAAAATAAGTAGTCACACTTTTTCTAGAGGTTAATATCTTCCATTCAAGCAGAAAAGCATCCTTTTTCTGCTTTCAAAATAGTTTTTAAGCAGTAATAGATTTCCACCTTCCTATCTCTTTGAATTCCTATGGAACTGCCAAAGGTAGTACAATAAACATCTCAAGTGATATACACTCTTTCCACAATGTCTTCAAAAAGCTAAATTATATTTATGATTTAGGACACTGGATAAGGAAAGAGCAAAGTAAAGTAAAAAGAAAACACGATGTTGGGCCTGCTTCTGTCATTAATGATTTTTATGATATTTCCTAATATAAGTGAAGTTGGTCATTAATCCTGTTTTTTCACCAGTCTTCAGAAAGATTATTTGTTGAAAGAAATTTTTCACACGGTTGGAAACAAAACTTTCACTGCAAATATTTGTTTCAAAATGGAACTGTGGTAGACAGAGATACCAGCTTCTCTAAAACAACATGTAGGTTAGGAGGAGGAGGTGCTTTTCACATAGAAAAGAGTGCTCAGCTTTTCACATATTGGGTTACATGGCAATATGCCAGCTGTTACTCATGGAGAAATACATACTTTCAATGAGCATTTATTCACAACAAAACCAACAAGGTACACCCTATCAACAGGCAACAGGATATATGAGAACATATCCAAGGCAGTCTTCTATCAGTACCTATTTCTACAGCCTCACCCTCTACCTCCATACTTGACATTTATTTTGAAGAGAATGAGGTGTGATTCCCCCACTTTTTGGGGGAGGTGTACCTGGGGAGGGTGACAGCAGGGGGAAAGAATGAAGAAATATACCATCCTGTTCTACCAGAACCTCATGTTGCTGTTTTTTCCTTCCTATAGCATCGAAGGAGCAGAAGCCACCATCCTAGTTTATACTTAGTGCTTTAATTGCAAGCGTCAGTCAAATGATTAGACAGTAATCCAACTGCATTGGCTAGTATCAGGATGGACCAGCTTCTCACAGAATTCATGTCCTATTTCATTTGTATTATTCAGTGCTTGTCAGATTTTTACTACTAGTAAATCAGTACTCCTGACTTGCCATCCTTCATAAAACTAGTTTCATGATCACATGGTTTTGACAAATACAAGGAAAAAAAAACCAACTGATTTAGTATTGTTAATTTGAATCGTATTTTTAACTACTGCTATGATAAGAAATGATTCTTCAAGTTATAAAATACAATATTCTATATAACAGTTCTTCAACTAATAAGGTGGTTTTGGACTATGCAGGTCCAAGTTACAGTATGGGTGAGAAGGGAACAGGACCATCTTCTGTAATACAATTGATCAGAAATCAATCAAATCAGATTAGAATAAGAGACAGCATGTATTCTACTAGAAAAGCCATACATCAGAAAACCTCTCTCTGTTACTCCTAAATAATATCAACTTTTATGGGGGAAAACATAGCTTCCCTTTACCACTTTTATCTGCAGGCCTCCTCTTTTCCTGGACTATTCACCATCCATACCTCTTCTTTGCATCCCCTTTTCTCCTTACAAAAAAAATAATCTTAAGTTTGCAAGTCCTGATTCCTTTCAGGTCTGTTACTTGTGTTACTTAGTATACCTCCACGATGAACGCAAGCAGTTACCTTTTCAACATGGAATCAAGCACTTTTCTAAGAACTATGTGCAGAACTGCACTAAAAAGGAAACGTGGCTATCCTATTGATTGGGAGATTGTCATGGCTTTAGAGCTCCTTGAAGAAAGTTATTAAAGCTCTTCAAATGACACCTGTCAGTAACACAAAAAATTTCAAAATGCACCTCTAAGATGTAACAATACAACTGACAAACGCATCCAGCAAGTGTTCCTTTCAGGCACATTAGAAGTTAAAGCTATGTTCTTTCATTAAAATTGAGCAGCTATCAACTAAAGACAGACTGAAGTTATTACTACTCCTTCCTGTGCATCAGTTTGCACCACTGGCTGTTGTATTCAGCATAGCTATTCTTCTGAGCTACAGAAGTTTCATTGCTGGTTCTACTGACCATGGGCCATGAAGAACAGATTTTGGGGTTTGGCCACTGGCTGTTTTTACTGAGTTGACAGCATTGGCAAATCATCTTTAACTATGTATACAGCTGAGTACTATTCAACTCCCCATTACATAGCAGCAGCTGTCTCAGCAAGAGGCTGACGATTAGTATGGCTGGGAATTGAGCTGATGCGATGCTGAATGCAACCAAGCTGGATTCAATTAACGCTTATGGTATAATGGCATTGGTGCTAGAAAACACTTCCCTATTTTCAAGTTGTTGATACGACCTTTACACAACCAGTAAACCAATATGAATTAGCTTGGACTGAATATGAATCAGAAGAATACAAGTGAGCTGGCATTACAGCTCTAGTAATTTAAGAATTCAAGATAATAAAACCCAGACGTGTCCAACAGATGCAGCAAGAAGATTCAATGCAAGTTCAGACCCAACCCAGGCCTCTACACAAATTGATGTCACTGTATCACTTAAGTCACCCAGTCCCTGACCAAATATTAAAGGAAACAAAAGGTCAAGTCCTAATTATAAGAAAAACCAAACAACCAACCACCAAAATCTATAAACCTATTTAGGGTGGCAAATGAAATACGATGAGGCTGTATTTTTGTTTACTAAACTATGCCTTAAAAAAAGAAGCATTGTGTACTTGTATCTATAGCTACTTATTTGTAAGTGTGTGATGCAAAGAGGATAATCCTTTTACTCACAGAAATATAAACTATCCATCTTAGGTTACTTCTTAGATCTTTTAGAACCTAAGTGTCATTTTATATTCTATGTATTGTTATCTATAATGCTATGTGTATATAGACAGATAAATACTTCTGTATGGAGTATCACTTGTATAGCCTCTTCTGAATGATAGTAATTTTCCTATGCAAGGAGAAAAAGTAGTAAAAATGACAAGGTGTTATTTTTACTACATAGCTAACTCCTGTTCCCAGCATCCCAGCATTGAGTTAGGCTGGAACAGATTGGATTTTAGAAATGCAAGACAATACAAATGCACCTTTGCTGTGGAGTGCTGACAGCACAGCTAGCTCTTTGGGTTATCTTTATTATTTGGTTCTTCCATTGCCTGAAAAGATAATATACACATAAAACAATGGCATTATTGGTTATCTGTGTACCAGGGCATTAATTGTACAATAGCAAGAAAACCTGAGAGGATGCCACTTTTTTCCCACTTTCACAGGTGATACAACTTTCAACTGGACACTCTCTGTAAGGACTGAGAGGTATCAAAATAGAATATAGTATCTGCTACTACTACAATGAGAGCATTAATAATATTCAAGCCTATGAAACATGCTACAGAAAGAAATGAATGCTCCAAAAGATTTTTAAAAATAAAGACATTTTAGAAAAGTTTGCATTGATAGTTTTCAGTATACTTACAACTTGATCATATTGCCTTAATCCTCTAAGTCTTGAAATATAAACTGTCAGCTCAATCCTCAATTACATTTTTTTTGTTTAAAACTGAAGACAGAAATAAAAGACCTTTTCTTTTCTAAGCCTTAGTAGTTAGCCATAATTTGCTGTCATTCACATTTTCAGACACTTTCCAGAACCAAAATAATAATGCTTTGTTAAGATACATAATCACAGTGATGAAGAAATACTTCCAACTATTTTAGGGTTCAAATTTTACTTATTAAAAAGTAATACTGCCCATTTAATTACAGGGAAAATAATTTCAGTTTAATTGTTACCTTGTGACTTCACACATCCTTAATAATATATAATTGTGACTAATGCATAAGTTATCTGTATCAGCAGTAATCACTGACATAGTTGCATTTAATTATTTCTGCAATTCTAACCTATCCCAAGTACCTGATAATGAACTATGGCAAAATTTATAATTAAAACCGAGAAAATACTACTTCCGAAAGGCAGCTCATAGGCTAGATGAACTAGGTTGAGAAACGCTTGAAATTACAGAATCATAGAATGGTTCAGGTTGGAAGGGACCTTCAAAGACTGTCTCATTCCACCACTAGACAAGGTTGCTCAAAGCCACATCCAGCCTGGCCTTGAACCCCTCCAGCGATGGTTCATCCACAGCTTCTCTGGGCAACCCGTCTCACTACCTCCATTGTAAAAAAGTTTCTTCCTTATATCCAGTCTAAATCTACTCTCTTTCAGTGTAAAATGGTTGTCACTTGTCCTGTCACTATTCACTCCAGTATAAAGTCTGTGTCTTCTTTGAAAATCACCTTCACATACTAAAAAGCACAACTAGGGTCCTTACTTAACTCTTGATATTCTGCCTTAGGCCTCATCTACTATTATTCACAGTATAACCTGGGCTTCCCCCAGTCCCACAGCCAGCCTCTATATGCACTGGAAGTGCTGGTGGACACTTCTCAGCAAGGATGGATCTTATTTGTATGCAAACATGATTCTGTGCCTTGTAAAACTTTATTGCAAAGAAATAAATGTAACTACATCTGTCAAAAACTAATGTAATCTTTTTTCTGTCTCTTTCATCCTTCATTCTATATTTTGAGTCTAGCAGCAATATTTTCAGCATTTCTGATGTACTCATATTACAAATCGTGCTGCCTAGTGAGCACCACTGAATTCAGAAGGGGGACCATAGCTTCAATCTAGGCAGAAATAGAATTGTTGGGTAGAAGTGATGTATATCAGAGGGTATTTAGCCAAAAAGAGGATAAATGCTTTAATAAATTCTTACATTCTGTCATTATTTTCAAAATATCACCACATTCCTGTTACTGAGCTTTAGAAAATTCAATTTCATTATTTTTGAATGGACTTTAAGACAACAGGCATTTTAACAATATTTTTTGAAGTTTTCTGAATGCTATTAATATAGATTAGCTTGCCTACACATTACAATTCTCCCAAAGGAAAAAAAAAAAACCCTCAACAAAATGCTGCTGTGAGACCTTGAGAGGACTGACCTATAGTCTGCTGCAATGCTGCGAGCAACCATGCTACTCAAGCTGTTCAAATTAGGCTCTTCCTGCTGCGACAGCAGTTCCAGGGCGTATGCATGACTGAACTTTCAGAATGAATTTTTTTTTTTAACATGCACCATTCAGAAACAACTAGGACTGAAAAACTCAGTAATGCATCGTTTTTTCACTATCCTACACATGCCCTATAGGTGCTTGGAACAAGGGTGCAGCTTTATCTATAATTTTCTATTAGCTTGACTAACACTGTTTTTACAACAGCTATACAATATTTAGGAAACTTTCTGGACCTGAAATGAAAGCAAACAGCTCCGAAGTTGACCAGCTCACACTGGAGGAAAAGTAAAGTATCTTTTAACAGTTCCAACCAGGATGAGATGGCAGTTTCTCACCCATGATATTTAACATATTCCACCTAAGCCTCTCTATTTCCCCCAGTTAATTAGTAATAAAATACAATACCTCAGACAGGACCCAAACTAATCTCAATGGAAGCACATTGTGAAATGGTGACATTTACACAGGTTGGTTCTGTAGGACCATAATGTACCACACTATAGATGCATCCCAGAGCTGCAATAAAACTCTTAAAGAACAAAATTTTGACTGGAATAGGATACTATAGGAAAAAAAAAAAACACAACTATTTTGCCCCATGTTTGGATATCCAACTCTCTGAAACCAGTGGACAGTACAGCTATGATTCATTCAATTAGGCACTCAAATTATTTTGGGAGTTCCTGCTCATCTTCCAGATTTCACTGTAGAAAAGCACACACCTCTTTCTAGGTCTTGTGTCATCTGCCAGCACCACCTGAGTGACAAGGGAAGTCTAGTTGTAATAAATACCTGTTTTTAAGCACTCAGTCACATTATTGATATCTCTCAATATTCTTAATTTCTTTATGAATCTGACTGTCTCTTTTCTCCCCTCCCTCCCCCTAACAGTCACTTTTAGTCTGTGTAGCGGCATAATCAAGGTGTGAAGGTGACCTGTGATTCTTTTACCCCTGCAATAACCTTCCCCTTCAGGCAATCCTCCCAAAATTTTTTACAAGTCTCATTCAACTGCTGATTTACTTTTTTTCCTTTTGGAGCAGTCAAAATTCCAAAGGGTATCCATAAGCACCCCAGAACTACTAACTAAACATAACTGAAGTACAACCTATAAATTTGTTAAACATCCTCACATCAAAGCTTTCCTCCTGAAACAAAAGGTTTGGCATTCAAACCTGAAATCTAAACCTACTGTTTGATTAGGCGTAAGGATGACACGACTAGTACTGTATTACATGAGCTAGTTTCGTGCTGAAGTCCTTAAGTAAACACAGGCAGAAAAACTTGCAGTTGTCCTCACATTCATACTCCTGCCAATACAATCAACTAGATCTGTGGTTTCCACCAGGCTACTCAAACAACAGCTAACACCTGCCTACCCTTTTAGCAGAACTAGTAATTCTTGTAACTGGAACTGAGTTAACTCTGTCACTATGACCTGAATTCTGGTTGGAGACTGACAGGTTCACTGAAACTGAATGAAACTGAATGCACTGGACAGCTGTAACTGTAGAAATAAAGAAAAAGACACTTTTGCACAATCATTTTTCAATACGAATGATTTTGGATTAACACACAGAAACGTGTATATTGATCAATAAAAAAAATATCTCAAGTCTAGTATCAGATCAGGGACACATAGCTGCCATAGACAAAATCATGAGCTGTACTTTGGATTTTGACACAGAATTTAATCTCTGCTAGTGGCTGTCAAGTGTACATAAAGTTACTCATTAAAATGTGATCACAGAATGGTTTGGGTAGGAAGGGACCTTAAATCTCACCTAGTTCCAACCCCTCTGTAATGAGCAGGAGCATCTCCCACTAGACCAGGTCACTCAAAGCCCCATCCAGCCTGGCCTTGAACACCTCCAAGGATGGGGCAGCCACCACTTCTCTGGGCAACCTGTGCCAGTGTCTCACCACCCTCACAGGAAATAATTTCTTCCTGATATCTCATCTAAATCTCCCCTCTTTCAGTTTAAAACTGTCACCCCTTGTCCTATCACTCCACTCCCTGATCAAGAGCCCCTCCTCATCTTTCCTGCAGGCCACCTTTATGTACTGTGATGTTATACCTCAGAATATTGTCTCTACTCAAATTTCTCTGCATTAACATCAGTGGAAATGCAAACATCCCAAACTTACCTAATACAGGAAAAAAAAAAAAAGAAAAAAAACAAAACACCAGAAAAAGAGTATCTAACAGAGAACTAGCGAAGATGAAATAGTTCCGGTTGTGCCATGATTAGTCATCTTTACAATTACTTTCCTCATTTCTTCCCCCTCCAAAAAAAAAAAAACAACAGGAAAAATATAAGTTTACAAGTGAAAGCTATGCAGTCAACCATAAGAAATTAAAATGCCTTGGTACAACTCACCTGTCCGAAATGCTGCATCACGAAACCCCATAGCCTCATATACTGTGTTGCTTTTTTTTAGGTTTGTTTTTTCACTGATAATCCAACTTCACTAATTAAGATAAATAACTGGCTTCCCTTACGGAAGAAAGCCACAGACAAAACTACATCCCCAACCCCAATTAGGAAGAGGACAACTTTGATCCTGAGTGCTGCAGGAATGTTTCACGCACTTTTCACATGTACAAACCACCTCTGGAGCCTGAGCATGGTTGCTCTAGTGGATCTGCAGTGTTCAGGATCTGGAAAGGCTACAGAAGATCACAGGGGCAGGCTCTACCTCCCTAGCTTGCCTCCGGCTATCAGCATGCCCTAAGTCAATTCTGGCAGCTCAGGTGAATGCATGAACCCATTATGCTGCACTGCATATGCCCGAGTTCTGCAATGATGTCTTCTGCTTTGTACAGGCAGAAGAGTAGATTACAAGTCCCATCTGTTCACACAACAGAAATTAAGTTGGTTTTGTCAGCCTCCCCTCCCCAGCAGTATTGTACCTCAAGAATCAGCCTTGCCTTGGTATGTCTCTGATAAGCAATAAAGGCAAGAATAAGTCAGATACCTAGCTTCAGTCAGCAGCATTCTGCATTTACAAGTTGTACAAACAGCTTGTGGACGTGGGAAGCATCACCACCTTCTTAAAAAGGAGACTCCGAGCATATTCGCAGGCAGGGAGAAACTCAAATCAGATGGCTTTTCTACAGACAAGGAAAGCTAGTTATTCACTTTCGCTCTTGCTTATTTCTTATGTAATTCTGCCTCCTTTTTGATGGCTTTTTTTTTTTTCCCCTCTAAACACAATACCTAGAAAGGGTATTTTGCAACAGCTTGGAACTCACAGGAGCCCATTAGCACCTTCCTAGCCACTGCAGGCCTTCAGCAGAGCTGACATCCCTTGACAGACTTGGTTCATATCTTCTAACAGGAATAGGAAACCAAGAAATTACTTATAAAACATAAACCATATTTTGTGTTTGCATGTGAACAAGACACAAAATGAAAGGTATGTTATTTAGAAAAAAACCCAAACATTTAAGTACAGTTTATTCATTCATTTATTAATACAGTTTATTCTACTGACTGTCCTGCTCATCAGATCAATACAATCCTTTTCCAAAAATCTTTTTAGGACCACATCAGAGAATAAAAAAAAAAACGAAACCCAACCCTCAGCAATCACAGGGGTAACAGGAAAATAGTGTAAGCCAAGAGCACATTAAACTTTTCAACCAAAGCATACTGAAACAAAAGGTGATCTGTATTTCATTAATTTACTTCTTAGCAAGTCAGAGAAGTTTCAAGTGGCTGATTCCACCATCTGTATAAAGTACCTTACTCGTATTACGACAGATTATCCTTGTAACATTATTTCACTTCTAACCAACTATACTTCACCAACTCCCCAAACAGTTTACACTGCCCCACTCACCGAGTCTCACTGAGAAATACCTTTGTACAGGAATAATCCCACCAAGACATACTTTTGGCTTTGTTTATATGGATATAAATACATCACACTGGATTCTCAACTTCCCTGAAATCATTGTGTCTGCACAACCTCACAGCTTTTTAAGGCCTGTTCCTGGTATGACATACCTGGTTACCAGGTGTTAGACAAAGGACCATAGATGACCGAGACACCTTCTGGCCAAGCCCAGAATCCTTAATCCCTTGGAAAAAGGAGGGAGGAAGTCAACATAACACACAACGGGGTTTGCAAAGTAACCAGATCAGGCTATCTCTTCCTCTCTTTGTAGAGAGGAATGCATAAGTGGCACGAGCGTGGCGGCACTCCAAGTCACTAGCTTTAGGGGAATACCAAAGTTTTTTTAACATCAACATTTTAATCCTTAAAGCAGACTTCCAAAGAGTGGTATCACAAAAAGTCCCAGAAGTAGACCCAAAAAAAGAAAAGCCATGCAACAGAGCGCCAAAATACAGTTTGTTAAGAATGAAGTGAGAGATAAGAGAACATCCCCTAGGGACTTATTCAGCTTTAGAGTGGCAACACCCACTCTAAAGTACTAAGTACTGTTTATGAATAGTCAAATTCAGTCTACACCTTTGAAACTACAGTTTTATTTGCTTACTTCCAACAGCTGAAAATCCTGGGTAGGGCAGGGTAACTGAGCTATTCAGAGGTTTGGATTAAAAAAAAGTCAACAGTCTCCTGAAAATGTTGTAACATTTCTCAATAGAGCATTGGAAGTCTTGCTGAGTAAAGCAGAGACTGATGTTCTTTACCACCTCCTTCCTTCTCTGCTTCCCTACCTACCTTTAGCACTAAGGTTTCATCTTAGTTATAGCTTTAACCACAGACACCAAAATCTAGTTCACACTTCCCAGCAGCAGTCATGACAGAAGACAACAGGCAGAAGACATTGATGTCCTCTGTCTGCCTGGTGCCCTGGTCAGCATGGCAGCAGAAGAAGCGACAGGCCCCGACACTGGATACGCAGAGGCTTTGAAAGGCGGTGGGATGATGCCAGTGGCAATTCTGAACGTGCAGAGAATGTGCTCAGCCTTGCAAGGAGGCGGGGTCCAACACACTGGATATCGTACAGCTGTAGCAAAGTAATTCTTTTTTGGTGAAAAGAAGGAGCTTTACCAATATTCCAGGTCACCACCAGACAGCAAGAAACTGGTAAACTAAGTGTCCCTAGACAGTCAAAGTTTCTGAGCTCATTAGAAAAGTTAGAATGTCTCTTGTTATTCTAAGCTACATTTCAGTCATTATTTAATAAGATTTTTTTCACAATTTGGAGGACTCCTCACCAAATCTAGATCTATTTCCAGACTAGTACTTGTACTTCATATCTTTATCTTACTATCCTAAGCCTATTCTTCCTTTAAGAGACAGTTATCAAACCTTGCCCTAAGCATATATAATACCCTAATTACAAAGGAACCTGATCATAAAGACCTGACATGACAATCGAACTTGAGGAGAAATAGGGGAAGATTTTTTTCTGTTTGTTTTAAACTCGTCCGACATGAAAGTTATTTTACAGTTTTAGCTGTCACAGTTTCACAAATAGACTTCACTGTGCACTTATTCCTTTAGTGCACCCAGAGTATTTGAAACTACAGCACTAGAATTTGTTTTTAGAAAACTATGACAATCATAGCACTCCTGTTAAAGCACGTGATGGGAAGAAGGTTCAGTGGGTGGCCTGAGATGGAATACACTATTCTCCAGTGCTGCAGTGCCATGGACTTGTAGAAAGCTTCTCAGCAGAATATGAGCTAACTTCACTCAGTGCCCTTGAGAAGGGAAAGGAGTCGGGCAGTGGGAGCCCCTTGAGTGTTTTTTTCTCTTTTTTTGAGCACAGAGGATCATTTGGACTTGCCCATCCACAAATATGAGTCCAAATATATTGAGACAGACTTTTATTTGTCTCCATATAGACAAATACACCTGAGGGACGGGATGTCATCCAGAGGGACCTGGACAGGCTGGACAGGTGGGCTCAAATAAACCTCATGAAGTTCAATGGGAGCAAGTGCAAGGTTATGCACCTGGGCCAGAACAATCTTCAGTATCAATACAGACTGGGCAACGAGGCATTAGAAAGCAGCCCTGAGGAAAGAGACTTGGAGGTGCTGATGGATGAGAAACTGGACATGAGCAGGCAGTGGGCACTTGCAGCCCAGAAGGCCAGTCGCATCCTGGGCTGCATCAAAAGAAGTGTTGCCAGCAGGTCCAGAGAAGTGATTCTGCCACTTTGCTCTGCTCTGGTGAGACCTCACCTGGAGCACTGTGTGCAGGTCTGGAGCCCTCAATATAAGAAGGACATGGACCTGATGGAGCGGGTCCAGAGGAGGGCCACAAAAATGCTCAGGGGGTTGGAGCCCCTCTGCTCCAAGGACAGGCTGAGGGAGCTGGGGTTGTTCAGCTGGAGAAGAGGAGGCTCTGGGGAGATCTAATAGTGGCCTTCCAGTACCTGAGGGGGGTCTAATGGAAGGCTGGGGAGAGCCTGTTTACAATGCCCTGCAGGGACAGGACGAGGGGCAGATTTAGATTAGACATTAGGAACAAGTTCTTTCCAATGAGGGTGGTGGAGCACTGGAACAGGTTGCCCAGGGAGGTGGTTGAGGCCCCCTCCCTGGAGACATTAAAGATCAGGCTCGACGAGGCCCTGGGCAACCTGGTCTAGTTGGGGGTGTCCCTGCTGACTGCGGGGGGGGTCAGACTAGATGGCCTTTGAAGGCCTCTTCTGGCCCAGATGATTCTGGTTCTAAATATATAATATCATGCTGATGTGTCAATATTCTTAGCTGCTTCTCCCTACTCCAGAGTTAACTGAAAAACAGTTAATGCAAGGCCAGAGGCACACACAGCTGTAACTTGCACAGCATAGGCCTAAAGAAATTGAAATTTTAAAGCCTATTTAACATCTCTCCCTCTGATCCTTTGCTACTGAAATGAATTCTTTGTGCATCTAGACCATATGTACTTGTCTTCTTTTTGTGGGCTGAACACTACTAGAGTAAAACCAGGTAGGCAGCTAATAAATATCCTTCCAAGAAGGGGAATTATCATAGAATTGTCTAGGTTGGAAGGGACCTTTAAGATCATCTAGTCAGGGGGGATCTAGTGAAGGGGAATTAGTTGTAGTAAGGAAAAAAAAAAGGGACCGACAGTATCAGGACCCAAGCTGTGCTGTCATAAAATCTCTTCATAAACAAAATTCTCCATAGTGTTGCTAACAAGCCACCACTACCAAAGCAGCCAGCGGTTTAAGTTGCTCTACTCCCACCCCCATCATTTACTTTAGCTTACATGGAGTCTCCCTGGTGAGCCCTGAGAAACAACAAGAATTTCTAATAACAAAGTATTTAATCTCGCTGTTTTAACTCACTTTCTAAGTGTACCTTTGAAACTGAACAAATTTTGAGGAAGCTGCTAAAGATCTTGTCTGCACTCACATTCATTTGGAAGTCTTCAGGGGTTGCTAGTTCACAGCTGTTCCATGGAACAATTTCATTAGACCAGCTGAATTACATCACATTACCACTTTTCTGAGGTTAAAAAAAGCACCTTTTTCCCCATAATATCGCAATGCGATACTGCTATATATCATTCTCTCCTTTCTGAGAGGAGACAGAAGCACTATCAGTTTGGGAACTGTGCGTGTATGCAAGATCAATTCTTTGAACTTCCCAAATTTGTTGCATGTAAGAAGTCTACTGCATAAAAAGCAACGTGAGCATGAAATCACGAAACCAGGCACCCGAGCCAGCAGTACCACAACACTCTTTATACAAACAACTGCACTAATGTAAACTAAACAATAGTCTTCATTATCTACAAACAGCCTGACTAAATAGTGCTTTCTGGGGTCTTCCTAATCATAATAATACCTATTATTTCCTATAAATATAAATGAAATTTCCCCTTTCCTTCAATTACAATAATTTAAGATTAACAGAATGCTTTCATATTTGGCACTACTGCAACCACCATGAAATAGATAAAAAAATAAAAATTAAGTAAAAAAATAAAAATTAAGTAAAAAAATAAAAATTAAGTAAAAAAATAAAAATTAAGTAAAAAATAAAAATTAAGTAAAAAATAAAAATTAAGTAAAAAAATAAAAATTAAGTAAAAAAATAAAAATTAAGTAAAAAAATTATTGGCAAAAGCAACCCAGAAAACCCAGTGTAATTCTCTGCATGACCCTTCTAATGAAATAACAACAGTATAGTCAAAGATGCAAAAGATGCATTTGAAAAATAAATCTGAGTAGACTCTGAATTTAGAGGAAAGGTTGAGAGCATTCTCTTGAAAGGGACAAAATTTGCGTGGACTCCGACTTTAAAGTAAAGGTTGAGGGCATCCTAGGACTGCGTGCTTGTAACTTGTATTGAAAATTAGTATGTTACCTATTATATTCTTATTACCTCTATATGTTTTTTGGATGGTGTCATAAATCAGAGGAGCAAATATCTAACTACAGGGGGCCTATAAGAGATGGGGAGGGATCCTTCATGAGGGAGTGATAGGTAGTAGCGATAGGTCAAGGGGTAATGGTTTTAAACTGAAAGAAGGGAGATGTAGATTAGATACAAGGAAGAAATTCTTTCCTGTAAGGGTGGTGAGACACTGGCACAGGTTTCCCAGAGAAGCCGTGGATGCCCCATCCCTGGAGGTGTCCAAGGTCGGGCTGGATGGGGCTTTGAGCAACCTGGTCTGTTGGGCAGTGCCCCTGACCAAGGCAGGGGGGTTGGAACTCGGTGAGATTTAAGGTCCCTTCCAATTCAAAGCAGTCTATGATTCTATAATACAATGCCAAGGAATTAAAGATGTATACAACAAATTTTTTGTTGTTTCATAGCACTATTACTTAGCGATCTTACAGCCACATCTTTAAGACCTCAATGATAGAAATGTCAATATTTGGTTTATACTCATAGAGGTGTGTTCTTTACTTGTAACATTTCATTGAGCTGGCATAAACACCACATTCTATACAGCCATAGCTAGGGTAAAGTCAAGGGTTCTCACAGTCCTGGTTGGGAAGAACAGTACCATGTAAATGGAAAGTGGGCTTTTAATAGCTCATATGACTAGTTAATGAGTGACACTACAATAAGTGTGCTCTTCGTAAAACCTTGAGAAGTGTAACTTCCTGGTGTTGGAGCTCACAGTGTTTAATGACATAGTGAAGTCAGAGACAAGGTGGAGATACAACAAGAGGATCTTAAACTAATCTAATAAATGCCATTAAAATAGAAAAATATAAAAAAGTATAAAGTGTGTGTGGGTTTAGATTTCAATTACACACTGGATTACTAGATTCTTATGATTATTCTTTAGAAGCCTAGACAATGAATACAATTTACAGCAACAGGAAGAACAATTAGAGTTCTCACTTTAAGTTAATGAAAGAGAAAGCTTACAGAGCTCCACAGACAAAAGCAACTAAGGAGTTACTTGCATTATCCTGGCATGAGCCCTCTCCATCAGAAGAGCCACGTCACCTGTTCATGCAATACGCATCACAAAATGTAAATATAAAAAGTAACCTTGAAAAAAAACATGTTCATGCAATAAGCATCCCAAAATGTAAATATAAAAAGTAACCTTGAAAAAAAACACCAGGCAATGACTAAAATACAAAACATATAAGCAAGTGAAACAAAGCTGTACCTTGATTTTGAACTAGATTGGAATTAGATTTTCCAAGTAGCTCTTTAAAGCTCTCATGTAGTCAACACAATGAACAGCCAGGTCTTCCATACATCCCAGCTGTCTTGGGATGCGTCTGAACAGTGGAGGTTGATCGTGACTCTGGACAAACTTTGCAGTTCTGCTGTCGTCATCATTCAACTGTATCCTCTAGACCTGCCTTCCCGCTCCTGTGCCTTGATTTTCTTTCAGAGTCAAAGTGGTGTGTTACTTTCACAGAGTGAATGGGGTGTTACACAGGGCTGTTGTGCCCTCTGAGCCTGTCCTGAAGTTCACATCAACATGGCCAGAACACACCTCTATGGTCAGACTGGTTGAATTTGGTCCCAGGTTCCTCTGCTGTCACAGCATCTGCTCAGAATCTCATGATTATGCCCTTTAAAGATTAAGGGTCCAAACTATACAATCTGGACGAACTATTGACTTACACACAGATTCAGAAAGGTGAAGTAAGTACTTCTTTAAGTAGAAGTTCCTAATCCTAGTACTATTTTAACTACACATAATGGCTATGTCACACTTCCCTACACTAATGCATCAATTTAGTATAGCTATGTCAGAGAGTCAGATCTTAAAGCATTAAAGCTTAACTAATTTGGTCCTGCAATGTTACAGTTCATGAATGATTAACAGTGTCACAGAACAGCCAAGGTTGGAATGTACCTCTAAGCTATGCTCTGATGCCTTTTTCAGGGTACTTTGGTGGTGTCCCAGGCTCTCATAGATCTGACACTGACATAGTAGACTTCACAGCCTCTCTGCCAACCTCTATCAGTGCTCAGTCACCCCCACAGTAAAAAAAAAAAAAAAAAAAGCGTTTCCTGCTTTTCATAAAATCATAGAAAGCTTTGGGTTGGGAAGGACCTCAAAGCTTATATAGTTCTGACTCCCCCTGCCATGGGCAGGGACATCTTCCACCAAATCAGATTGCTCAAAGCCCCATCCAGCCTGGCCTTGAACACCTCCGGGGATGGGGCATCCATAACTTCTCTGAGGAATCATTTCCAGTACCTCACCGCCCTCAGAGTTCTTCCTAATACCTAATCTACATCTCCCTACTTTCAGTTTAAAACCACTACCCCATGTCCTATCACTATACTCCCTGACGCCCTGTGTTTGTTTGTGCCTACTGCCTCTAGTTCTGGCACTGGGCACCACAGATAAGAGCCTGGTTCTGCCTTCTCCGCACCCTCCCTGCAGATATTTGTACAGATTGATAAATACACACAAATACCTCCCCCGCCCCCAGCAAAGATGGTGCAGGTTCTTAACCATCTTCACAGCCCTTTGCTGCACTCTCTCTGGTATGTCCGTGTCTCTCTTGTACTGAAGAGCTCACAGCTGGATGCAGCACAGCAGGTGTGGCCTGTGTGCTCAACACAATGGAAAAAGCTGCTAGAAATTCAATAGTGGCTCTGTTAATACATATGAAACAAAGTCAACTTTTCTTATAGCATTCCAGCTCAAAGAATTTTCCAATACCACAGAAGATTACCATTGTCTGACAAATTAAAAAAAAGATCTTTGACCACATTGCCAACCCAGATTTTAAATACAGTTAAAAGAAATTACTCCTTAACGATATAGTGAAACTGAGAAAATCTGAGATACAACATTACAGCATAAAGCTTCTTCCCAATAAAGACTTCTAAACCCCTGGATTTTTAGTTTTGGTCACTTTATATTTTAAGGAAACAAATGCTATTTAGTAGTCAGAATAGGAAGTAGCTGCATATCTAGAACTATCTTCTAATGTTGAAAATGGATATTGAAAAAGATAGATTAAATAAAGTTTACATCGACTTGCATTGTCTATGAACCTCTTCTTGATGTCACACAGTGACAAGGATCACTATTCTATGTGCAGATGATGATAGAATCTCTATTTTTGAACTGAACCCTTTGCATTTTTCTCCTCAATAGCTTTTCTGAATGGAACTGCAAAGATGATGGCGCTACTTTCTGACTCTGCTAAGGAAAACATTCAAAATTAGTAGTTATCTTTTATGCCTCAAAGATGAGTGGGTAAAATTTAGGTAAGAAATAAGTGGTTTTATGGTAATTTCAAAAGGCACAAAGTTGAAATAGCAGATGATCATGTTATATAAATGAGATCACAAAAAAAATGGCAAAGGAAGGAACTGCAACTATATCTCCCGAATTTTAACCTGGAGCCTTTTGAACTTAAGCTACGAATTTGTTGATTTTGCTCACCATTTACATACACAAAGGTAATGTACACAAAAGCACACGGAGTTAGCAATACAGATTATGCAAGATAATGTAGCTTCTATCAGAAATAAATCAAGGCTCCATAATAATTACATTGCAGTAACACTTTTTTTTGGGGGGGGGGGGGGGGGGGGGGGGGAAGGCAAGGGGCAGGCCGTGTAAGTACAACTCTTATGTGAAATAACTTTCAAAAATATATTACTGGAGCAGTTTCTAAAATTATTTAGGCTACAGATTTGCAGAGAGACGAATCAAAAAGACGACAAAAAAACAGGCTAATTCAGCATTGTGAGCATGGTACTTATGACACAAGATGTCAGTTTCACTTGAAAAATCCCAATACAGATCACGTACTTTTGTCACAAAAGACTGCAATGACTAAGCAAATGGCAGCATGCTGCAGAGACAGTCTCTGCTACAGCTAGCCTGATTTATCACATTACTCTAATTACCTTGACTTACTCATTGTTAGGATCACTTTTCTGTTGTGGAAACTTAAGGCAACCTCCAGCTTGGCAGACTTCAATAAGTATGCGAGTACTAACTCCATACATAATTAAACTTCCAAGTCTAATGCTTTTGGAAAACATTTGTAGTAAAGCACATTATCAATGGATATGCACTGGGAATATGTAATGCTAGGGATTCTCACTCATTATAGGAGTATTCATACTAATTTCTTACGAATCAAACCAATTTGCCTTACAGAAATTTGACATGATTCTTGCAAACAACCTTTTTCATATTTCTCCTAGATCAGTAAGAGCAAAAAATATTTACAGACTGAATTATACAATAATCCCATTAACTAAAACCTTTGTTCGTTGACTTCCTTGTAGCCCAATAGTTTGGACCCTGTGCTCAACTATTGTTTTACTTCTGTTTACAGAACCACATTCACTCAGCTGTTTTAAGCTCTTTGGTGAGGCAAAGCAGCCTTTTACCTGACTTCTCTGCCTGGTTAAGGTGGGTCTGTAACAACTGTGACTCACAAGAATGAAAGAAGACATTGACAGAATGAGTTCATTTGTCCTAATCTTACCATATTTGTTATCAGTGAACCTATTTCTGAAGGTCCATTTGATATAAAATGTTAAGGATACCACATTTCCCAAAGTGCCCCCTCCCCTAGTATTTTGTTCTGAAACGTTTTTATTATATATTTATGTTCAACATGTAGCATTTTTGAGATACACTCACTTGTTAACAGGTAACATATGACTTAATGATGACTCATACTCATCCTATGATAAGCCTTAGCATATGTCTGAGCTTCATTTTGCATTTACAGATATTTGCTACGCAGGAAGATCCCTAACTTACCTACCACTGGACTAGCAGAGATTTAACAGAGTTGGACCTAGTACATGTACTGAAATAAAGCCCAAGAGCGATTTTATCCAACTCAAAGTTTGCGAAGTTATTCAATATGAGGACAGTGCCAGAATTCACACAGTGCTCTCTTCTAATACATTGCTTCTGAAACACTCTGCTTCGTCAGATGGCCTCAGTTCACCTCTACTATCTTGGCAAGATGTATCTCAAGAGACAGACAGCAGGCAACTTCCTGTGTCCAGGAAGGTGAGGAAGTAGCTATTCTTCCCAGAGAAAACTCACTAGGAAATAATGTTTTTTGAAAGCTCCCTATAACTTTGTATAGATGACTTAAACTACTGTGACAGAGCCATGATGGTCTGTAGCATTTGTGTTTTCATTTTGATGCATAACCTATACCACCTCCCACTCCCCAGAAAACCACTCTTTGCTGGAAAGAAACATATAAATTAAGCTTCCCCCTGCTTCCCCCTTCTCCCCCAAGTACTCATTGAAAGAGTAAATAGTCAATCTTTGACTTCAGCTCTCCAAGCCCTCACAATACATTGTCACATACACAAATGCTTCCAAAGATTCATGAATTCAGTGGTCCATAAGTAAGCAGAAGCTAATGACTCTAGTGATACTTTAGTGAGATATGCATCTAGCATAGACGCATATCAATGCACTGACGTTTACAGGTCTGTCTGGGGATGTATTCAACCCTGCCACCTCACCACTGTAATTACATTAGGGTGGCACTGATTGCTAAGGCAAGTATCAGGCTACGACATGATCCAGTGACTTTTTGCCTAAGAGCAAGAATGTCAAGCATGAAGATTAATAACAGAATTGTCTTTATCAAGCATTTGTTATTATACCATTAATAAAGAGAATTTAAGTACTTGTTCAGTTCTTCCTTAGGATTCAAAATAAATTTCTCTGTACAGATGATTGGCAGACTAAAATAGTTGGAGGGTTACTTAAAACCCAGATAGAGTTGTGTGGTACCCAATGCCTAATGCCCTTGAATATTGTACAGGAAATCTGAATGTTCAGCATGGCTCACATCACATGAGCTTGTTACTGCGAGATTCCTTACACAGTATCACATATCAACAACCCTCTACTTCCCCTGCCAAGTCAAAAAGGTAATGTTTAAAACTATAAAACTATAGAAAGCTTGCCCCTGTGCAGAGACAGAATTAAGTCTGTATTTAATCCTCACTGGAGTCCTTTCAGTATCTCACAGAGAAAAGGTCACTGTCAATTTCATGGTTCTGTGCTTAAATTCTCATCCTAATCTCACCAGAACATTTCAGAATGAAGGGGAGAGAGATTGAATATTTGGGTCCAGATCCATCTCTCAGTTAAGACTATCTTCTAAAATACATCATATATGTAAGTTAATATATATTTATACCTTGCAACTGACAGAGGAATCTTAAATAAAACAAGTTAAAATGGAAGCAAATAAAAGCAATATGGGTAGAACTGGAAGAAGGGTAAAGAAAAAACAAACCAAGTAAAAAAACATGTGGCAAAGAGATATCTTGAGTATAACAACAAGAGAAAAATTGCACAGGACAAAAGCCCACCCATGGACAATGCTTAGCATTTGACAGTCCTACATGACAGGTTTCTGTAAACACATTTCACAGTGTTTCCCTCAGACCTAATCTGCCTTGAAGAAGAAGATTAGATGAAGATACTTTCCTCATTTATACCAAGATACTACCAACAACTCTGACTAAAGTGATTCTGAAAAAAAAACTGAAAAATTATAAAAACTTGCATATGTGTATGCAGATATATAAACACATGCAAGAATCTCATGCCAAAGACACAATGACCCCAGAGCTACAACTTACCTGGAGAATTCTATGCTGAAAACACTGTGTAATGTACAATCTTACATCAACAAATCCATTTCAGTGCTCTGTTCCTGAAATTACTGCAAGGAGGGAAGTGAACTCCCAAAAACTTATCCAGCTCATCCTGCCCTAAATCCTTAGGTCAAATCTAGTAAAACTTCTAAAATAACATTTCTGTTCTCCCTAAATATTGCTGTGCACCTCTGAGGCAGTGCCTCATATGGCTAATAGGCTCTTTGGAGCAAGATAAGCAGATACTTGCCCGAAGAGCTATGCCAATGAAAGATTTTCACAATAAATTAAGATAGTAATTTTGTTGCTGTGATGGGCTAAGGATATAAGAGAAGTAAGGCTCATAGGAAAACGTAAAGTCTTCTATTGGGCAATCCTGTCACCTGTGTGACTTTACAGAGACTGGAAAATACCAGAATAAGATGACTGCGCATACCAAAACTCTCTGACCTAATGCAAAGCTTTATAATGGGGGCCCCATCAGAGTTCTGCCCTGTATGTGAAGAGGAATACTAATCTACCTAGCATATATCCCATCTTCCTTAGAATAAATCTACAGACTATTATATGTAAATGTTTTGCAAGTTAGAGAATTAAGCAATTTGCATACAATAATACACATGCAAAATCTCACCTATTTGCTGAGGTATTCAGCTACAGAAGCAGCAACTGAAACTACTACAAGAGCTTACAACAAGAAGCAGACATTTTTGTTTCCATATCATTTCTTCCAGCAAATACCCTGCTTTCTTGCTTGATACATAGATGTTTTCAGTGCATTATACAGCACCTAATTCTGGCATTTCTACAGGTTCATGCATTTTTGAATGGAAATGTGTAAGTACATTGCATAACAACTCTTTCTCTCTTAAATATCAGTAAGTGATATTTTTTGTATCAGTCTGAACTAAACTATCACTAAAAATCATATTTGGGAAGATCTTTGCCAATAAGCCCTCTCTTCTAAAAGCTATTATCTTAAGTATACAGATCAGCAAACCGTCAACATTTCTTTAGCTGCGTTATAGTAGAATTGGGCTTATGGAAATGTGTCATATCCTTCCCTTCTAATCAAAGATTGGCAGCATTATGCAAAATAAAGAAAATAACTTAATCTGACAGCCATTATACAGAACAATCCAGGAAAGGATAAACAAAAAGAAAGCATTGATACACTGTGATTGGGAAATTGGGTTATTCATCAACCACCACACTATGGCACAAGCATCAGGTATTGCTAACTACCTCAGAGATGAAAATCAACTCAGCCAAAATAAAAAATTGCACAAAATTAATTGACTGACTTGCAAACATACAGAGCTGAAGAAAGCAACAGTCATTATTCCACCTCTACTTTGTTGACAGGCAAGGCCTTAGACAAATAACTTTCTTTTATTTAGTCTTTAACATGATCAGATCCTGCAAGTATATGAAATGTTAGCTAGAACAAATGATTGTACTCTACAGAGCATGTTTTTGTCAGGTGAGGTTTTTTTTGGGGTGTGAGATGGGGTTTGAGTTATGGTATGGAGTTTTGGGTGGGTTTGATTATTTTTTTTTTTGGTATATGATTTTTTTTTTTGATATATGATTTTTTGGTATACCAGTTCCTTGATTTTCAGGGCTAATCTGCATTGCTGCAGGCCTCAAATGAGCTCAAACTTGACCAGGTAAATATACCTTCTAAAACCCAAGAGATTAGACTACAACAGGAATGTCAGAGCATTAACTGTAGCTTTCTATCTCATACAGCTGGTATATAAACTAATTACTTTTCTAGCACAATTTTTCACATTGCAACACTACATAACACTGGCCTTTAGACATAAATTTAAAAAATAGTATCATATATCTTCCAACCATTAATATTCATTTTTTCTAATAGCGTGACTATTTACTAAAGGCTTCATCTACTAAGATGCTGGAATTTTGGAACAGAATTACTCTGGGTTGGTGTGGTTTTGGTTGGGGTTTTTTTGCAAGGTTTAGGTACTTACATTTTACTTGCATTATACTTGGAACACTGCTGAGGCAGGAACAATGCATTTCTACAAGGGGTTTTGCTTATGGTGCTTTTGCTTTCTCCATTTCAGTCAGTAGATTTTCATACTGTGTTTCCTTTCATGGCATATACTGTCTCTACATCAGATGCAATGGGATGTAATTTATGCTGCTAGTGCCATCAGTCAGATGGTGGTGATGCTATGCATTGCATACACACAAAAAAAACCTAAACAAATTTAAAAAAAAAAGAAGAAAGGGGTCTTTCATCTTTATTATCAATCCTGTCCTCTCTGTGTAGTCCCTCTTGTTTGTTTCAGTATGTCTTTGAAAATAAGTTGTCTGTTTAAAAACATCGTGGCTCTGCTGAGTGGAATGTTTTCCCAAAGAGTAAATCACATCACCTACAGCACCAAGAAACAGAGTTTGTTGTTTTCTGAGCCAAAGTAAATTTCCTGGATAGCTGTACTTTCTGGCAACTGTATGTTAATGATAAAGAACCACCCTCTGAGGCCTGTGCTTGGCAGACCATTACTGAAAGGACATGAGAACTAACATAAATGTAGTCTGGCTAAATTTTGTTGCCCAAGTCCACTGGAAAAGAAAATGTGTTACGTTGTACAATTCCTCTCTACAATATGCAAATAAATATACAATATATATATTTATCAAAGTCTCATAGCTTTACGGTCACTTTTTTTTTCCAGAGCTACACCAGAAGTGAAAAGCTTTAATACCCTTCTTGTGAAACCATTGTGATGCTATTGTCAGTCCATAGATGGAAATGACAAATCCTCTGTACAAGACAGAACTCATTTCCCAATCTATAATGAAGCCTTCTCCTTCCCATTGCATGGCTATTTCACATTAATTACATTTTCAACCCTAATTTCATATACATTTACTATGCAACTTAAAAACATTTTGGTAACTCCTGTCTACAATTCACAGCAGCAGTTCGGTACACAATTACCACCTTAATCATCACACTTGCACACTGTTTCACACACGCCTTCAGGTTTGTGTGATAATTCATACCTAAATATAATTTAGAGGCAAGTTTTTGAGGGTTATTTCTAATCGGCACTTCCAGTGCATCATGAGTTGGAAAAGAATTTCTGAGTCACTATCAGTATCACGTCCTTACTCGTCACACATTGTAAATATACTGTTTCATTACTTGCTTTGCTGATACGACCTGACTTATTCAAGCACCTTTTGCCTCTGTCCCATCTGCTCTGGCAAGAGAGAAGCAATCCTTTCTGATGGCTAAGCCAAGAATTAAGATCTGGTGATAACTTAAAGTTTCATGCTGTGAGGAGATACCCTCTTTTATGACTTAAGAAAACTTCATGATTTTTATCTCGCAGCAGATGCAAACCAGCCTGTTATGTTCCTCTTGCTATTTATTTTCGAAACAAGATACTGCATCTTACTTAAACAGGAGGTACCTGCAGCTGTCTTTCCTTCTTTTTCACATTTTTGCCTGGAAGATACAAAATTTTACAGTATTACGGCACAACTCAAAGTCTTTTTGCTAACAATGAATCCTATGTCTAGATTAATATTTATATCTACCTTTGTGTTATACCTGCGATGTAACAAATAGCTGTGAGAGAAGCATAAAACTGAAGAATGTTTTGGCTCCCTACATTTTAGATATATTGTTTAAAAGCACACTAATTAGACCACAGCAATTTTTTTCTTTCATTGTTGATTCTTGATTATATCAGAAGCATGGTATCAGTTGCTTCAAAACTGAATCCAGGTTAGGCTAAAAATATCTCTAGAGTGAACGATGTCAAAACTCTTGTTTTAAACTTAGTAATTAAATGCAATTTTCCTGGGTCAAAAAAACCAAACCACAAAACAACCAGGATTTCAAATGCCTTCCTACTTAAAGAGGCTCATATTTTCCTCCCAAAATGCTCAAAAAAACAGGTCATACCATACTGTAGGATGAGCCTTTCATAAATTATCTGTTAAAATGTTGCATTTACGTAAGTATTTACATAGTCATTGATCATCAGAAAACATTTTTTCCTTGATATTTTAATGAAATTTAAAGACACCTCCCGTACTCTTTAATATGGTGACAATAAGAAGGGAAGGTAGTGTTATTCTGGGAGGGAGAGAGAGATTTTCAACGACCCATTAGACAGAGGAAGTGTTTGATCCAGGCAAGACAGCAAGGTGTGACACCATCTGTTCATCACTGTGGCTGTCAATGATAATGACATTTAGCTATTCATAAACATTTCTTCTGTTTTGTTAGAAAAATCCCAAGCTTTTGTATTTAAGAAGTCAAAATAAAATACTGTTCGCTTCATTGGTCTGAACACATTCATGTTTAGTTTAGCGACCAGAACAAATCAATTATTTGTGCAGACAAAATGATACTCATACTGTTGAAACCAGACTGTCATATACAATAAAGTGACTACTGCCAACCTTGTCATGAACAAGTCATTTCACAAATTCTTTGATGGTTTGTCCTGACTTCTCAGTGAACTTTCCATGCATCAACCCAGGTGTATTCAGCTGCTTTTAAATCACTGCTTTCACATTCATAATCTTCATGATTTATCATTCATCTACTTCCTTCCTTTCTGGTTTTTGGTCATTTCTATCCCTCTATCCTGTGGCACTTCTTTTTACAATAGGAGGCAGCAGCTGTCTCTTCCCCTGACACTGTCATCCTTGTCCTTATTTCACATCCTGCTTCTCAACTGTGCTCACATTGTTTCTTGGAAGTCACCCTTCTGGTACATGACGTCTTGCTGGGGAAAATGTCATACCTTTGCATCTAATTTACTACTTTGTTAGATCAAAAATATAAATACATCACTTTAATCAAAAAAATCCAAAGAGTTGACAGAAGCTCTCCATCTAGCTCTGCTGCAGACTAACCTGCCTCTAAAGCAGATATATGGTTCCATTGATACAGTGCCACCTGTTTACCTAACTATAATACAGCAATCATCTTTTATACTTATAGAATAATAGATCACTTCCTGGTGATTGTTCTATTTGCCTTAAGCTTCCGGTAAAAATGAGCAACACAGAGGTGGGACACAGACAATTAGTTTCCAAATCAAAATTGTCTAGGTAGGAAGGGACCTTTAAGATTGAATCCAACCATCAATCTAACACTGCCAAAGCCACCACTTCCCTATGTCCCAGATGTCAACTAGGCTGGCTAGTAACCTGGGAAGATTTCTCTTGAGCCTTATTTTTAGCAAAGGGAAAAACAAGAGAGACAAGTTTACCACAGAAAGCAGGCGCTGAAGGAGCAACAGAACCCTATTCCTAAATCTCCTTGTGAGTTTTTACCACTAGATGGTGCTTTCGAAAAGAAACAAAAGTCAAAATACCAGCCAAGGTCAACATGCCCATACAGAAAGAAAAAAGTACAACAAATCAAACTAAAAGCATATCCTGTACACCATTAAACCACCAGTCCCAAGGTTCTGTTATGACTAGGTCACATTGGTGTTCTGTGCCAGAGGAAGGAAGCCTTAATATACCATCATCACAACACAGACCACATGACCAGCAACAATTTATTAATAAATATTCCTGGCTCTTAATTGCTTCCAACAAACAATACTGGGGCATGGAGAGAATAAAATAAAGTAGTGCAGCCTCTGGGCAAGCAGATGTCATTTTGAGACCATAGATGTATTACACTGAAAGTGACCTAAAGCCATCTCAGTTACCACCTGTCATATTCCCTTCAAGTATAACACTGGATCACTGGGCTCAGTGGTCTGGGAAAAGAGGGGAAAAAGTTGGTGTTTGTCCTTGTGAACACACACAAATTAAGAGGAGTTTACCTGTTATTTCTATCATTTAAGAATCTCATCGAACAGCATTAAAAACTTGGCAATTGCCTTTTGAACGATTTCGTTGCATTTCGTTTCAGAAAACATCTAAGACTGCTCTGCAGACATACAATTTATCTGGTTGGAAGCTTCGAATCTCATTGTTTCGCCTTGTGCTTTAATCAGGTAATGAACAGAACATGGCACAGAAAAATATACATTTTAGTTTCAGCCTTTGCACTGTCTTATTGTTTGTTTAAGCCTGTCCAACTGAGACTCCTTGCACTATACGCCCCTGGTTGCATTCCATTTGAAACAAAGGCATATTTCAGGGAAGCACCTCTCACAAAGACGTATTGATGAACCAGAAATCAGAGTCTGGACAAATGACCATTTTTCTACGAAACACAGCTCTATTGTTTCAGCTTTTCTTCTCCCAGAGAATAAATATTTCATTATTCAAAGCAGTGGCTGAAAAGCAAACGACTCCTCCCCCTTCTACCAATAATCTTCCCCCACAATTCTAGGGAAATGCAACTCAGTGTTTCCATGGCTCCTCTCTTGCAATATCTTTAGTAGTTTTTTTAGTCTTATCCTGTCCACAAATAAATTACTGTGAAGTTAAAAAAAGAAAAAAAAATTGTTTCCTGCTCCTCTACGACTTCAATCCATGAAAGCCTGAGCCTGTTAAGATGTATGCAGCGATTTCTGTGACTATTTGCCCACCACACAGTAATTCCAGTTTGCTCTTTGCATTTGCATCATCTGTACTTCACTCTTGCTCCTGCCCTGCTACTCTCAGTGCCTTCATTTTCACTCTCTTTTGGTTTTTATTCCATCCCTCTAACTTCCTCCTCTGCAACGAGTCCCTTCAAGACTGCTTTATCAGCTATTTCACAGATACGGAATATATCAGAGAGAAGAACCACTTCCATCTTGCCTCAAGCCTTTGCAGATTTCAAGATCTGATCTAGAGTCAAGAACATAGGATTTAAATCCAGCCTCCAAACACTGTCCTACTGGGAATCACTATTTCTATTCCACATAAGCCTCTCTCCACCCAGATTTACGTAATAAGGGCAACATTAACCATCAGATCCCTCTTCTGCAGATGGAAGATTCATTAAGGCTTCCAAACATTCAAAATTAGATATGAAACAGTTCTCTAATGGATTTTGGTACACTTCTCTCTTCTCAGGACACAAACCCTAAAATCTCAGTCAATAATCATGCACAGGGGAAAAGAAATCCTCTCACATACAGAAAAAGGAAAAATTACATTAACTGCAAACTGATCAAGCTTTGCTATGCCTCACTGATAGAAAAAAACAACCACCTTCCAAAACTGCTGGTAGAACTACAGTGTAGAAAGAGATTATTCATTAAATGACAGATTTACATACACTTTTTGATTGGCTGATGTTCAGTCATTCCTTCTAGATTAATAGGATAATGAGACAAATGAAAGTGTAACAGGTCACTGCTCCAAACATGTTGATCCTCTTGCATATATTTTACACGGTCTTAGAATGAAACTGAGATGACTCAATTTCCCTTAGCAAAACATTCAATATATTATTCAAGGTTCCCAAGAGGGCTTTAATATAGATGTACATGGTGAGAGACACTTAATAGCTTCAATTAAATCACTGAAGGTTCAGTAAAGGACGAGGCCCTGCAGAAGAGGAGCATTCATATGAGGAGGAAAACACAGGTAATGTATCATTGTATGAGAGCATCAACACAGGACTGCAAAGGAGCTACAAGATTTCTGTACCAAAAAATGTTGTGTCTGCTCTCCTCTCCATCACAACTCAGGGCCAACATGTCTGTCGCAATTAGCTATTCACGCTACTCTTCCTGTCCAATTTTGGTTTCCCCAGTAGTTCATAAGCACAGATGGGGTTACATAATTGAATGTTTCTAAGCCAAGATTCCAGTGTTGAGTAGAAAAATAAAGCCTCCTCTCGTTCCTCATTTAATTTGAAGCAAAGCAAAACAGAGCTCAGATTTCCTGGTTCTAGGTCTTAAAGGACTTTAGATTTAAAACCTTCACTGCATGCAAATGAATACATCTAGCTCATCTCATTCCTTAAGGAATAGAAAATGCACGCTCCTGACTTCTGAAGAAAAAACAAGATACAAAACTGCATTGCTCTAGCAGGTTTACTAAAAAGAAAACTGAGCTAACTAGACACAGCATCTGGCTAGGATTCTTGATTGTGTGATTACAACAATGTTTAACTGTAAAGTTATAGGAAAACAACTGCAGTTTTAAGAAAACTGTAAATATTAATCAGTATAGTAGATGTAGATTCATGCTTATTAAAAGTGATTTAACGAAATTCTCCATAGGTCATAGATACAAGCAAGATACAAGGTAAATAGTTCCACGTCTGGACAACTACATTTGAGAATGTATTAATGCAAAGAAAATAAACTTAGAGGATTAATACAAGGCAAATTTCTCCTCTAGGAGGAGTAAGGAATTAAAAAATACCTGGAAAATAAAAGCAGATAAAATGCTTATTTGCAAAGAAGGGATAACACATTTCAATAATGCAAAATATTAGTTATTTTTTGCAACTGTGTGAAAGAAATTTTCTAGAGTTAGTTTGTATAGAATATCAGCATCAGTGATAAATATATTCTACTTTTTAAAAAAAATAACTTCCTTGTTCTATTTAACATTTATTTTAATACAGCCTTTTGACATTACGATGTTCAAAATTACATCAAAACTATTAAACGTATGAAATGAGTTAAAAGGTTACTACATGGGATATTCATAAAAAAACATGAACAAATATACACATTACTCATTTGATACCTTTGGCCTGAAAGAAAAATACTAAGTATGCCAACAGTGGGGAGAGAAAGTCCCACCATATTTCTAGTATGTATACATATAATTAAAAAAGAAATTAATTCTCTTTATAGCTTTTGGGGGTTCTATTTAGCTAAGACTAATTCTATTTATGTAGTTTTGAGAGAAATGGATTCTTGATCTTCTTAGAAGTTTCTTCCTCATGCTTCTCCTGGTATTTAGTGCACCTCCTAAATATAAGGACAGGCAGCTACACTGAAAACTAAATTAATGAGAGCAGTTTGGAGAGAAAGGGACTTTTCATTTGCATTCCGTTCCCAAACGGATCACCTGCCCTAAATGTCATTCTATACATTAAGACCTAAAAGCTTTCTGCTTGCTTTAAGCCCAGGGACAGCATAAAATAGGGAGAAGAACAGGGAAAAACCTATAATTTTAGAAAATGGTAGGAGATACATGCTTAAAAAGAGATAAAGCAATACAGAATTAATATTTGAATGATTGCACACTATATTTGTGGCAAATTGTAAAGCAAATTGTACAGAAGGGGCAATGTAAATGTATACAGCAGGTATTCCAAAAGGGATAGTTATAAAAACAAAGAGATAGCCTTAGTTGCAAATGGTTGTGGTCTCTAAAACAGATTTTGATGATGGAATTGTAGAAGATGGACACATTTCTTAAATATGAGTGGAAGAAATGACACCTGCTATGATGCCTAGAGAATGTAGATGTGATGAAAAAAGAGGGACTGATATCTGATGAAATTATGAAAAAAGGCTCCTGCAGCACTGAGAAGAGAACTTGACAGAATGCTTTTAAGACCAGGGCTGCTTAAAAGCAAGTAAGATGGCAAATAATTCCTATGACGTACAGGAATGCACAGAGATGAAATAGGGACAAGGAAAATCTGTGAAGGTGCCTATTACCATAGAAACCGAAGAACATAAAGGAATAACTTTCAGGAAAGACTACTTCTCTAGATGAAGCACAAAAACCAATGCAATGATTTTTAAATTGTGGCAATTTCAGTATGACACTCTAAAAACACACCATAATGTTTGCAGAATGAAAGACACAGATACAGAAGTGAGGCATTTGTTTGTAATAGCTGGCATGAGGATGTGGTAGTGGCTACCCAAACACTGGGAAACAACTTCTTGGTATGTGGTAGGTACATAGAGTGATTTTGGCATGCTTCCCATCACACCCAACGTGAGAGTTATAACAAGATTAACAGGCATTGCTAGTGAAGGCCCACAGCTATCGCAAGGACTTCAATACTAGAAGTACTGACTTACAAAGTACTACACAGTTGCTGAGATACGCTCATAGCACTAGAAACACCTTATTCTTTCCATGCTCTGTGAACTTGCATCAGTGGCCATACTTTATTACTTTAGTAGTTTTGATTAATTGTGCTGTTGGAGTATTTACTTTCATATCAGTTGCTGGAAATCACCATCCCCTACCTCTCCTAGCTTTTTATGTAAATATGACAGTGTATTTATATTAAATACTCACCTGGCACTGGAGTTTTAACTCGGGATCTTTGCCCTCGCAACTGTCCTAATATGAAGGCTGAAGTGTCCCATTTTGTTAGCTTTTTTTTCTCTGAGGCGTTAGTAAATCTCTTATCAGCAATTAAGAATTAAAATGGACCTCCTCAGTGGAGACTATTATCCTACTATTGGAGGAACTCAGTCCTACAAGGTCTTTCAGGGACTTATCAAGCTTATCTTAAGAGCAGAGTACTTTTATGACAAATGGAAGAGGCACAAAAGGTTACAGCCGTTATTAGTTTACCAAACAGAGCTTACAGCATGCATCTACAGCACTGTCCAAGGAGAAAGAAGACATGTTCAGACACCTGAGGAAGGAAGGGCTTGAATTCTTTTCTGGAAACACTAACACTGCTTAAACTTTTTCGGACTACTGCTTAGTGTCATCTTTGACAAAGAAATAACAACCTTGAGCCCAATATGGCCTATTAATCTTATCTTATCTCTGACAACAGGTAAAAAAAAAAAGACAAGGAGAAAAAGAAAACTACCCACCTGCATGAGACAGAGGAAATGCAGAACTCCATTTAAGGGAGATTAGTAACTATTTGTTTTGTCAAGCCTTTGCCACTCTACAATTAAAGCTATGAATACTCTCTTAACAACCATTTATAAAACAGAAAACTGAACATACACACACACCATACCACACCCCTGTCAATTATGCCAGTATCGAATGACCAGCAAGATCTCAGTTCAATTAACTACTTCCTTGAGTCCCTATTGAAGTTGTATGTGTTAGTTCTATTCATTACTCTTGCCTTTCAGGACAGGTAAGGAAGAATAAACAAGATGCACAGAGGTTCTTGGGTTTGGTGGTTTTTTTAGTAGGTGTGGTCAAGATTGTGCTCTTATTAATGAGAAATGTTGCAAGAACCAAATATAATAAAACACTGCTGCAGTAATACATTTGTTTGTTTTGCTGCCCTTTCCCCCCCCCCCTTCTTTCAGACAGTAATGTGTTTTAGTACAGTATCCAAGCATTATTAATTATCTTATCTATGGTCATACATTACTAACCTCTTCTGCTTATACAGGAAAATTACATAAGCCACAGCTTACCATCATGTATGATTTAAGCTACAACTTCATCTGCAAGTCTAATCAGTACTTTCTGAATTTACCTATCAAGGAAACAAAAAACCAAAGTATATTCAGGCATCTTGCTGGATTGATTTACTCTCTCTGCAGATTTTGAACTCAAGACTTGTTACAATATGTAGATAACATAGATCAGTAACTTGCATTGGTTAGGTATAAAATTTGTACTACCTCCAAGCTTTGGTAAGTATTTAAGAGTTCTTTTTTATTTCCTTCTAAAAGGAAACTTTATTGTAGTAGCATTTTGTAATTGCTTCTTCACGTATAACAAACTAATCAGATTAAGCAAGCCCCATCAGATAAAAGACTTTGAATACCTTTTGATACTTTAAAAAAACAAAGGGCCTATCACCAGTATCTGTTCCTTGTTGCCTTCCTCAAGCTTAATGAGATAAAACTGCAGCCCTTACCTTATTTTCAGAAGGATGACTATAAATAGCATTATTTGCACACAGTTTAGAAACCTGCAAAATAACAAGTTACATTTGTAAATAATAAAGCATTTTTAATTACAACTAAAAATACAAACTTATAATCGGGCTAAATCCACAGAGATAGATTTTGAGTTTATAAAAATCAGTTTGGTCAGAGACGTAAAAGTCATCTGGCATTTCAACCTTCATCTGAATGATACCAATGGCTTTTCAATTTTTGGCTCTAATTTCAACTACCAAAAATTAAAGAAAACATCAGAACTGAAAAGAGACTTTTACAGAGATGAACAATAATAAAAAATAAAACCTTGTGTATGATTTTTCATGTGCAGATTCTTTTATATACTTAATGAATTTTCATCCAAAATTGAATTAAACCTAATTTTGTCAAAATGCAAACACAAACATCCATCTTGCTATTTCTACATTTCTTTTGACAAACATAATGAGGAAGTGGTTGTTACACAACTCAAGAAACAACTTAAGTGTACAATGTCAGAAGAGCAATATTTGAACATGAAAATAATACAGAGTTGCACAGGTTTTGAACTGACTTCAGTGAATCATAGCTAAGAGAACTAACAAATGAACACAATCTCACCAGAACACACACCAAACACCACACCTAGCAATTCTTCCCTGTTTATTACAGTTTAAATTAACAACTATACTGCCTTAAGACTTAAAAATGCTCTGACACAAACACAACTTAATTTTCCAGAGCAAGTTTTATGAAAACACACTCACCTCCACTTAGCAACAGGAAGAAAAATAAAATGTATCCAACTACAATCTGCTATACAGAACTTTGTTGAAATCGGTACAAAGCTAACAAAAAAAAGAACTTAATTCATGAATTTGGATACTCTCTAGTTGAGAGCTCTCAACATAAGGAATACCATATAGGTGAACAAAGTCCCTCTAAGCCACTATTAGGTTTGTGACAGCTGGGGGAAAAAACCAACCAACACTCAGAGAGACCCCTGCCCCTTCCAATAATCAATTCTTCTATTGCTCACCTAAGACACTCAGTTATTGTATTTGGACAGTTAGAGGATAAAACCCTACCTTTAATGATTTTTTTATAGAGTTGTTGCCCATGAAGCTGCTTACTCCCCTTCTGAACCTGCTGAAACAGCCTGCCTCGGTAACCTCCTGCAGTAATAGAAGAAATCAAGGTCAGCTGCAAGAGCTTCCTTTAAGCTGTTTTGATACTCACTGCAGTTAGAATCACCTGGTTCTTGGATTTCATGATATAGTGAATAACAGCTGTGTATCTTTTATCTCTACTCCAGGGTTTTGCAAATCTTGACCATATCGTCCCCCACCGTTTTTCTTTCCACATAGAAGAGTTCCAGCTCTAAGGCAGCTGCTCAATCCCCTTAAATGCTTTAAAAGCTTTTCCCTCTACCTTCTCTAACCACGGTATGTCTTTTAAAACAAGGCACAATGTATTGGCATTAACGGTTTTAACACTTTTCTACACAGAGAAGTTACCTCAGAAAGTTACCATACCGTCAGACAAGGAGTAATAAGAGATGAGATCTCACTTAGGTTTGTTTATAAATTATTCCTTCTTCCTTTAATATTTCCACTCAAGAAAACAGAATATTATGTTTTGTAAACAACACAGGCTGCTGCAGGTGCATCACAGATTTCTCCTCTAAGTAAAATTCTTATTGAGAAGCCCCATGTTCTGCTGCTACCCAGATATACATCGGTTAACTAGAAATTGCCATTTCACACTTACAAGAGCCACAAAACACAGCCTGATCACAGACTAGTTATTTGCTGCTGGGAACCACCATTCATAGCTGTGACATACAGTTATGGGAGTCACGTATATAGGCAGAATAAACACCACTTTTGTGTTACGTGTCAATTATGTGAGTTAATAAGGCCAACAGTTGCCTACAGAAAAGGCAGACTCTTTGTACCCCTTTATGGTGATTATGCGGATCTGTGAACAAGGTTGCAAGAAGTGGCAAGCAAATCTGGAAGAGATGGTTGACTGGTAACACTGCAGCTAAATGAAGTAATGTACATTACAGATTATTAGTTCCATCTGGAAAACTGGTAAGGCAATAGAACTAAAAACCTTATTTAAATAAATTAGTTTAGCTGCTTATTATCTCATACCAATTAACAAGCAAAATTAGCTAACACTATCTTAGGTAAGTTACAAGGAAGGTTATACTTCTACTTTGCTCTCTAGAAACTCTTGAAGTATGTGCACGTATAGTCAAAACAACCAAGGCACTAGGAAAAAAGCACTTAAAGAACTGTACATGAATCATCATGATCCAGAAATCTACTGGGAAGGCAGGACATTGCAACTCTGACTTGCTGACAGGAAAGGTAGAAGGTGTGGAGATGAATAAAAGAGCTCCTAGAAGTAACATTCTCTCTTGAGTTAGTATTAAATAGTATACACTAATTCAAAACACTACCGTCACTGTGAGACATTTCAGTACAACATTGAAATTTATTTTGCCTAGAAGTAACTAAAACTTTCAACACAATAGCACCTAATTTAATGTTAACTAGATGTCAAATGGGGCACGAGATTTGAAACTTTAATCCTTTGTTTCGAATGTGAGAAACTGAAGAGATTTTCAAAGACTCTATAATGAATATCATGAGAAGTTTTATGTTTGAAATAAATTTGATTAATTTGAATGAAAGGAAGGTTTCATTTTCAGTTGCAAGCCATTTTACTAGAAGGGGGATCAATTTAAAGTTTATGTTCAGTTTTCTTACTGTGCTTTCATTAAGTTATCATTTAAATTTCATTAACTTTCTTGTTTTGCCTGATGAAACTTAAACCTTCACTTTTATTAAAGGAGTAACTTGATCTGTCAAATCAGAAAGACTGTCTGAAACTTCTTTTCCTTTAGAGTTCATTACAAAAACTTTAATGGTAAGCATTTGCCTTGGTGAGTCCATAAAACACTTTTGAGCTTCTAATTTAAAGCAAGCAAAGGGAGCGTTTGGATTTTAAAAACTGTATGGCAGGCAGAGGCCAATTCTTGTTCTTTCAAAGAATGTTCTTGTCTGTCAGTTGTGAAACTACACTTTTATTTTAAGTGAGTAACAGGAAAAAAAAAAAAAAAAAAGAACCCCCACGCCCCGAAACCACACATGGAAACAATTGGAGAATTACCATTAGTATTTAAACTTTGTCAGGTTATACCTTTGAATTCTGCTGGTAGGTCTTTCCCAGGATGATGGGGCATGTGAGGGTTCCATCCCTTATATCTAGCCTTCCAAGCAGGGACCAAAGCAGTGGGGAGATGACTGCTCTTTCCTGGAGAAGAAAAAGATAAAGGATTGTATATCACTTGACTAGTTAGGATCAATGTCCTAACTTAAATGAATGATAGGTGCTCTACCAACTGAAGTAGCTGAATGAATCTGATGCTCAATGTGGGGCAACTACACTGAGCTGTGTAATGAAGGAGGGGTATGGGAGAAAAGGCTTAGGAGTTTTTGAGCATTTTTGTGTGTTTTGGTTTTTAATCAAAGCCAGCTGTTAATGAAGAAGGACGTTAGGGCATGGCTCCACCAAAATGTGCCTCATGGTTGACTACGAGCCAGCCAAGAAGGCCAGTGGCCTCCTGGGGTGCATTAAAAAGAGTGTGACCAGTAGGTCCATGGAGGTCATCCTCCCCCTCTACTTGGCACTGGTGAGGCCACATCTGGAGTACTGTGTCCAGTTCTGGGATCCCCACTTCAAGAAAGTCAAGGAACCCCTGGATAAAGTCCAGTGCAGGGGTATGAAAATGATCAAGGGAAAGGAGCATCTCTCTCATGAGGAAAGGTTGAGAGATCTGGTCTCTTTAGCCTAGAGAAGTCTGTTTAAACTGGAGAAGAGAACACTGAGAGGGGATCTCAGAAATGCTTATCGATATCTAAAGGGTGGATGTCAAGAAGATAGGGTCAGGCTCTTTTCAGTGGAACCCAGCAACGGTACAAGGGGTACAAGCTAGAACACAGGAAATTCAATCTGAACATGAGGGAAAAACTTCCTGAGACTGGTGGAGCACTGGAACAGGCTGCCCAGACAGGTTGTGGAGTCTCTTTTTCCAGAAATCTTCAAAACCTGCCTTGGATGCATTCATGTCCAACCTGGCCTAGGTGACCCTGCTTGGGTTGGAGGAGATGATGTCCAGAGGTCCCCGCCGTTCCGTGATTCCCTTGGGACGGCTGTAGACTCCGATCTCCGGGGAGGCGCCGGCCTTGTGCCTCGCCGATCCCCCTGCGCTTCGGACAGCGTGCTGGGCCACCGGGCGAGGCGCGGAGCCCGGGGGCAGGAAGCACCCCGGCCGCTCCCCCCTTACCCCCGCCTCCCCCGGGACGGTGCCTCCCGCAGCCGCTCCCGGGCTGATTGACGGAGGGCGGCCCCGGTCCCACCCGCCAGAGGCGGGCACAGGGGACCTGCCCCGCCGTGGAGCTGCCCGCTGCCTTGGGAACCGGGGCAGTGTATGGGGCGGGAGGGCGCCCGGCCATCCGGACGGCAGCTTCTCCGCGCCGGCCAAGGGGGGAGAAAAGGGGTGAGGGGCGGCCTTCCCCGGTTTAGCCCAAGGACCTGCCGGGGGTTCGAGGGGCAGCGGTGGTGTATGCGCCCAGCGGCAGCGGGAAGTGATGAGAAGTTGAGGGAGGGACGGAGCGAGGGTGCCCTCTCCTCTCCTCGGCCGCCGCCGCAGGTGCAGCAGAGCCTGGGCGGAGGGGACAGGCGGGGCCCGGCGCCGCAGCGGAGGGGCGCCGGCGGGAGCAGGGCCTGAAAGCCGGGGCCGGACACGGAGCCACGCGAACCCCAGTTCTACTGAAAGGAAAAGAGCGGCGAGAAACGGCGAGCCCCGGTCTTCGGCTCGTTACCAGAGGCAGCGACCGCGGAGGAACGGCCCTGAAGGGAGAGCGGTAAGGGAGCTCGGGGGGCAGCGCGGGTCGGAGGGTCTCTGAGGCGGCGGGTCCCTGCGCGGGTGAGGAGGGAGGGAGGTTCTCCTTTCACCTTGCTGCCTTTCTTTTTTTATTTTCTTTTTTTTATCTTCAGTTTCTTCCCCCTTTTCCTGCTCGGTTTCCTTCCTCCTTCCCTTCCTCCCCTCATGCAAGAGGAAACCCGGGGCGCCTTGCATCACCTCGCGGCGGAGGGTCGGGGAAGTAGAGGGTGCGGTAGGGCTAGAGAGCCATGGCGGGGCCGGGGGGGGGCAGAGAGCCGTGTGCTGACTGGAAAGAAGCCGCAGGGGAGGCCGTGGCGATGCGGTGTCCCCGGAGCGAGGGGACGGGGTGACCTGGGAGCGTGTGGCGGGAAGCGCCGCGTCCTTGCCGGGGGTGCTGAGGGGCGAAAAAAGGGCACACGCGTACCCCCTCCTTCCCCTGAGGTGAGCTCGGGGGAGAGGAGGGGCGGCGGGGGCCGCGACCCGGCCGGGCACGACACCTGCGTGGGGCGGGAGGGAGGGAGCCGGGCGGCCAGCCTCTCTCCCTTGGCCGTCCGCCGGAGGTGCCGCAGCGGGGAGCGGCGGCGGGTCGTCCCCCCCCGCCCGCCAGCGCTGGAGGCCCGGCCGCCGCCGCGCCCGGCAGGTGCCCGCCCTTGCGCCTCGAGGAAGTTGAGCGGCCGCGTGAGGAGAAGGGAGGAGGCGGCAGGAACGGGGGGCCCGCAGCGCTGAGGTGAACTCGCCGTCTGCCTCAGCGCTTGGTAGAAGTTCGGGGGATGAAGCGAGCCCTGACGGGAGCCGGGGGGGGGGCGGGCACTGCCTGACGGGCACCGGCTTTGCCGTTTCGGTCTGTCCCCTCTCCGTGCACTAGTCGGAGGGGGTCACTGGGCCCTCGGTATCGCTGCGAGGGGCTGTCACCCACGGCCGTCCCGAAGTCGGGTACCCACGCTTGCTTAAGTGTGCCTAATAAATGTACAAATTATTATTTTTTTTTATTATTTTATTTTTTTCCCCTAACCCGGCTGCAAACTTGCAGCCGCAAGGTGAGGGAGCGCTCAGCGAGCGCCTGCCCTGTTCCTGAACGCGGGCTGTGAGTTTCCATCCGCGCTGCCTCGCCTCTGGGGGGGAGAGCGTTGTGTAATTGCCGCTCTGCCTCCCGCGGGGCTTAAACAGAGGGAACACGATTGAGTTCTTCTCGGAGAACTTGTCAATAAAGTTGGCGGTATTTAAACGTATTAAATGGTATCTTGTCTTTTATGACTTGTTTATATACTCGTTTTAGGGCTGGCTGTGGAATAATAGGAAATAATTAAGAAATACGCAGCCTGTTTTGCATGCTCATCAGAACTGCCTGGGGATGAACAGCAGCTGGTAACTTTAATAGCAGAGATCCTTGAAGGTCTTTCCCCTGCAACCGAAACACCTTGAAAGTAGTACTTTTGGTTTTCATGTTATGACTAGGTGACTTCGTTTTCTGAATAGTTCACAAAATATCACTGGTTTTTTTAGACGTTTATTCTAAAAATTGTTTTGGTTACGTTTCTTGTCTGAAACTGCCAGCCTGGTTTTCCAAGCAGTTGTCACACAAGGTCACGTATATGTTTTAGCTGAGCTTGTTTTATAGCACCAGCCCACCATCGTACGCAATTAACCTTTACTTCGCGTTTCCTTGTTCTTGTTCTTTTGTTTTGGTCATTGGTCCCGGCTGAGTAGCAGAGACTGCAGTGGCTGGTTGTGTTTGTTTGGTTGGTTTTTTTTGTTTTCAAACTACTGACTAATGCGTGCTAGAGTCTTTTATTCTTTCGGGAGTCTTTCTTGATGTGAAAGTATTTGTTGAAATACAAGGAAATGAGTACTTGACCTGAAATTGACCTGAAGTTGACCATTAGATTTTTGTCTTTTGTACAACACTTGCCACCAACAGAAGCTCATTGCAGGAGACAAGAAAATGAAATTATTTATTTTGTGATGTGTCTATTAAACGTATAAACTCTAAGGTGAGGATCATGTTAGAGAACTTTGTAAGTGCCCCTTATATTTTATACTCTTAGAGTGCTGTAAGCAGTTGGGTTGTTCTGAAGCAGGATTTGGACAGAGAAACCTGTGGGACTAATCGGGGCTTGAGGACAGGGCATCTGAGAGTCTCCGCATTCCCATTCTTCACAGGGTGGTGTTACCTGAGCTCTGGAAGAGTCCTCCCCTTGCCTATGCAAGTGGAGGGAAAGACTCACTAATGAAGGGGTAATGAAGCATTGGGAGTGGTTTTATGTACTGGTGGCAGCTTCAACTTGGTGAATGGCTACTAGTGGTGTAGTTTGTTGGGCAGTTACTGCAGCTACAGCTTGGGCTTGGCCTGTGATCAAGGCAGGACTTGGTCATAACTCCAAATCGGTAGCTTATGATTAACTTAACTTTTTTAGTTACTATTCAGAGAATTGAAGGTACTCAGAACTACCATGTTAATTAATTTTTTAATGCCATGTTTATCATATCTAAACCACTTCAGAGGTGTTATCCAAATCAACCCTTTGCAATGATAACTGTGTTAGCTCACTTGGAGGAACCGTATTGGGTAAGTAAATGAATGCCAGGGCTAATGCAGATCATGACAGCATGCTGTAATTAGTTTGTAAAGAAAAAGTAAGATAACCTGCCATATTTCTCTGCTGTATATAATTCACTGCAGATAGATTTGGTTGATTTCTAGTGATATGTTTTATTTCCAGGAATGGAAAAAAAATGCAAATTTATCTGAGTTTTCTCTGTGTCGTAGGTGTGTTACTACATCTGCAGACATTGGTTCAGAAGGTATTGTGGTAAGCCTCAACATCCATAAAACAATACCACTGAGTGTAGCTTTGTGCATGGCCTTTTCTGTACCTGTTGGGACTTGTCCTCCTACCACTTCAAAAATGTTTTGTGATTAATTATACTAATAACTGTAACAACAATGGCTGTAGTGACTTGACTATTTTCTAACCAAACTTCCTGACCATGAACTACATTATTTCTGACTTCAACTGCTGAGTATTTTATTGCCCACACCTGCTTTCCTTTGCGTTTTCCTCTTTGTGTTCTTTCAAGCGCTTCTTTCCACATCACTGTTTTAGTCAGTTTGCTTCCTTTAAATAGTACCAAGAATTCCTCTCCTTTTACTCCATCTTGAGTGAGTCCCTTGTCAGTTCATTACTAGAAAAATCACACACTACAGTATTAAAAGCTGTTGAGATGTTTGTTGTACAATCATATTCAAGAGATGCTTGCATTTCTCTCCGGATCCTGTTAACAGAAACACTTTTATTTCTGTTTCAGTATTAGAGAGTGATATTTAAGAAGAGAATAGGATTGCGTTTGAGAAATGGTGATGCATTACAAGCAGTTGAAATAACCAGCCTTCTTTTGTTGAGATTTTTATTCTTCCAAAAACATTCAGTATAGATTTATCTTTTTGTTGTTTTAGAAAGTATCTTTGGGCTGAAAGCTGATGTTCTGATACAGCTCAAAGTGTTTGTGAATAGGCATTGTAGAGAGTTCTTCCTGTCTTCCAGGAAGTAAAATACACTAGAACCATTTAATATAATTCTCTGTCCTGAAATGTGTGGTGAGTTTTCCATTTTTCCTCAGGACAGCTGTGCTTGGAGTAAGTTTCCAAGACCTGTGACATAAGATTTCTTGAACTCTTAAAAAAAATATTTCTAGTGTTTTATGACATTTGAGATGTATACATCTTAAATGTTTAGTGTGTGAGATCCTGCTAATAGTGTTTAAATTGTCTGTAGCTTTGTGAAGAAAAACTCTTAGGAATTAATCAGCATATTTTTCATTGCAAGTGCATTAAAATAACTTTCTTCATAATGTTTAATCATCCAGTAGGAGAAGAATTTTAACCTCTCCTTTTTGCTGTTACATGATTGCACCATGCTGTTCTTGAATTATTTTTTTATTTTTCTAATTACATAGAAGATTTTGTGCTACAGTTCTTGACTTGGAGACAGTGTGTTCCATTTCTGTTGGAAGCTTTTGAAATTTTTAGTTTTTAACTTAGAATTGTGTGTGTTCTTAATTCCTAAATATGGGAAGAGTTGACGACATTACCTGTGTTTTTATGGAATAACTTCATTGTTTAGCTGTTAGCAACAGTACACCTAATTGACTATACCTGGGATGCTTATTATATCCTTGCTGAGTCTTGACCTCTTTGATCAGTATATCACTTTTTCTATAAAGAATAGCTGCTAGTTCAAAAAGGGCTGGTTGCCCAGTTCGAAAAGGTGTTTCTGTATGGGAAAAAGTGATGGTAAATGGAAGAAATACCACCAGACTTTGCATTTTTACAAACTGTAAATGTAACATGATTTAAGGAATTTGAAACGTGGTCTAGATAGCTGTTTTCTAAGTTATACAGTTCAGAGGTGTAAAAAGTAGTTACAACCTGATCTTTTTATGACAGTTTCCCTGAAGTAGCACAGTTGTCATGCACATAATCTTATTTGTACAGGGGAACAAGTATAGCTTTCCTCACTCTATGCTGTTCATTCCTGCTATGAGTGGATGGTTCAGCGTTGTGAGGAAAGCAACTTGTCTATTTTCCCTTCCTACTCAACCACTGAAGGGGGAGTTAATGGGAAATCTCATGTCAGCTTCTGAACAGAGTTGGGAATGAGCCTTGATACCCTGGTGAAACACTGGGCTTTTTAAAAACCGAACTAACAAATTGTGAAGGCTGTCTATTGGTGTTTTTAAGGGGAGGTAGTGGTGTGAACATAAAAGTTGGAGGACCTTCTGAGTTCCTTAAGACGCTATTCCATTAGAGAAATTGTTTTTACCCATACATGAACACAAGTCTTTAAAAAGTTATTTCATACATTCGTTACACGTGAGGACTGAGTGCATGACTGTAGCACAACCTTCAGACACCAAATTCTGAGGCCCTGATTGTGAAGATTTTGGTTAAAATGCAGTTACATATGCTGAATTTGATGACCACTTCTGCCCTACCTCTTGGAAGTTATTTTACTTAAGTCAAATGAATAAGGCTTTGTAATTTAATGCCAAGAACACCAATTTATAAAAGAAAGATATTAAAAAAGAATCATAAAAAGCTTTTAACAAAAGTAAGGTACTAGCGTTAAAAAAAATATTCAAAACAAACACGGCCAGTACTCATGTTGTTACTTGCCCTTAAGTTGATTTTCCATCATTGCTGTTCTCCCAATCTATTGTTCAAAATGTATAATTCTCAAATTCAGAGAAAAGTCAGGTATTTCCTAGCTTACACCATGAATGGGATCAAAGAAGTATGTGTCTCTGAATGAAATCTGGTTAGGAAGAGAAATTTTTCCCAGAATACTACTGTAAACACGAGAATAACGAGAATTTAAATGGCACCGTAGGCGCACAGCTTGCTTTTGTGGTGAAGCGGGAAGTATGGCCGATGTGCCCACTGCAGCTCTCAATTCCATCAGCCTGGTGGGATGTGCTTTCTGCAGCCTGCAACACCTGGGGAGGGAATGTCCTCTTCTGAGTGCCATCGTATGTCTTTCCTCTTGGCTACAGAATTGTAGTGTTTGGGGCATCCGTGGCTTGTGGGGGCCTGACAATCTGTAAATCGTAGAATCATCTGGGCTGGAAGGGACCTTCAAAGGTCATGTAGTCCGACCCCCCCACATGTGAGGTGTTGATGTAAATCTTGTGATGACTTGCATTGGAACTTGCTCAAGGACAGTTAATAAATATCCAAATATTTCAAAGTTGAGAATCTTGTAAAATAGATCTGAGTCTGGTGTGCAGTGTGTCAAATTTAAGTGTAACCTGAAGCTGCCGTATTTCTTCATAATGAGTGATCTTTAATGATTCTGCTTTGTGATACTTTAGTAATTGTTTTGTTTATTTATCAATTAGCTTTATTTTCCTGAAAGTACACTCAAGAAGATGGGAGTATTCCAAATACTAATCTCAGACTACACTTTTTATTAAACAGTCAATCTTGCATTAAACTATCTACTAGTGAAATAACTTAATAGCCTGTAGCCGGGCTGTCATAACCCCCATCAGATACTTGTTATTATACAGTGGTAGTATTCAAAAAGCTTTAGCTGCTTTCCAGAAGTGGAGGATAACCTTGTCATCTCCCAGAAAGTGTAATTTCAGTTCAGAGGGTTGGAACAGACACGTGCACGTGTAGAAGCACTGGATGTGCATCTGGCTGTTTCATTGCTGGTTTGGTTTTACACCCAGATCATTGTTTCTGAATCATCTTTATCTGACCCTCTGTAACTTTTGGGTCTGTGTCTCTTTTTCCTCTCGCCCCCCCATCCTTAGTATTCGTAAATTAACAGATTATATTTAAGTCAGACTGTCTTTGAAAATCCACAGACTGTATTTTTAGATTCTTTCCTTTCTGAAGTTACAATCCAGTCTTAGTCAACTACGGATACTGGGCATTGGTAGGAAGTTTCCGTGTATTTAAAAATCTTTATACAGCTATTGCAAAAAAACCTTAAGTCTTTTCTTACCCCTTACTGGAGTGTAGTCTGCACCTTTTAGAAGGTTCCTGAGTTGATTTCTGTCTCCTCTTGCTCTGGTAAGTAGTACGGTCTCGTTCGTAAAATCAGAGTCTGAGGATTAAACTACGTAGAGAGAAAAGCTGTTACATACAGTACTTTTGTCTTTATTCTAGCAACTGAGTTCTACTAGGAGGTAATGTGAAGCAGACCCTACAAAACACAGATGTGAAAGCAAAAGACTGTAATTTGCTTTAAAAAAATTACCTGTCAGTTTCAAAACAGAAGCTATTGATGAATGGACTGAGCAAGCTGTATGGTGTTGGAGTGTGTGTTGTTGCTGCCTACAGTCTTGAGCAATTTAATTATTTTAATTGAGCTGAATAAGTGCAAAACATTCTTCAAGTATTTTAGGATTTCCCATTGCAGAAACACACCTGCTGTAGTTTCCCTTATGATTCTGTTTGTGTGGCTTGTTAAAATGTAGTTGTTTGCTATAGCATGAAGTCAGAAATCAGACAAAGAAATTCATTCAGTGCTTCTAGGTGTCATGTGATGGCGTGACCAGGGAGAGCTTGTACCAAGCTGAAGCTAGCTGTAGTGGAAGATGAAGCATCCCTCCACCCCAACAATTAGTAAAGTTAAAATAAAATCCCAGTAAAATGTGTTTAAAACTAGTGTTGTTTCAGACCCTGAGGTTCATTCCTGAGGCAAAATTCGTGCTTGTGTGATGGTAGCCTATAACTATAGGCTGTGTGTGTTACACCAACAAATTAAGCTTACTACAAAGTTGTGCTCTGCAGTTTTTTCCAGTCCCTTCTTCGGAGAGTCGTTTCATCCGAGAAGAATGTCACTGATAAAAGTGTTTAAAATCAGGTGGAGTCAGATTTTTTCTTTTTTCTTCTTTTTGATTCAGCCAGAATTTTGATGCCAGTGTGAAAGAGAAGGCTTCCTGGGCATCTTCAACCCCTCAGTGGAGCCATCTTTGTCTCCATCAGCTGCTTTGGCACCTGCTCTCTGCAGATAGAAGGTTTTCTTCTTTTTTCCTTCTGCACTTACTCCTCTAGCTCTTGACTGTGCAGCATGAAATGTGTTACTGGGCTCTTCCGGGCAGTGCAGTGTCACACAGCAAGCATTTGTGAGCTGCTAAATGACACCTTAAACAGCACCAGTGCCTCTAGGAAACGTGGAGTAACCTGTTGACTTCTCTGTTAATACTCCCCCATCCCTCAATGTCACAGCATTATTTCTGGTTGCTTGCTGTCTGGTGCAAAATGGCTACAGTGGATTTAGAAACGTTGCTTTCAGATCTCGGTACTTGGAGGAGAAGTCTCCAGACATTGAGGGGACCCTGTCAAGGGACTTGTATGTTGGTGCCAAAATACTGCATCTTCTGTGAATCCTTATTATCTGTGAGGAAGATGTATAATTCTCGCGTTGTTTTAGATGAACTACACAAATCTCTCCACAAGGAATAGATGTCTCATTTTCAAACAGATGGCTTTTTCATTCTGTGTAGTCAGCGTTTCTGTTACCAAGGTGCTGGGGGTGGGGTAACCATGAGCAGCAAGGAGAAGACCAGCATAACAGAGCGCGCCAATGCAGAGAAATCTGAGTCGCTGGCCCACTGAGTCAGATTCCATTCAGTTGAAGGTAGGTTGGTTTTGGAGCAGGCTTTTAGTGTCTCAGGTTTCTGCTCTGTGCTTCCTTTTCTGTCCTGAGGTCCAGGACAGCATGTCATTTCCATTGCAGCACCACGTGTGTAAGGTGGCCAGCTTTGCTGTGGTGCAGAGCCTGAAGTGAAGAGCACAGCCCGTCCCGAGCTGTCCTGCTGATGTGTCTCTGCGCTGTCTTCCCCCCTCCTCCCAGCTTTGGGATACCAGTGCAGCTGCTGAGGTGCTGGGACCAGGACCCTGTTCTGGTCTTTCCATGCTGCTTTGGACAGCTGCAGGAGGGCCGGGGTTTTTCTTCGTGCAGTGCTTCTAGGCCTGCCTAAGGCTTACAGAAGAACTTGCAGTAGCACTCGTGTTTACCGAAATACTGACAGGTGGACTAGTGTTAGTAAATGCTTATCCCCACTGCATAAGGTGAAAGACTTCTACAGATTATCAGCATCTTGAAATATCACATTTGAATTGCCCAGCGCACACCAGGGGAAAAGAGAAGTTGCTCTTTTTACTTTGATTTGGGTTATTAAAATATATTCTTGGACGTATGTTGAATTGTTTTAACTAGCCTATCTGGTGGGTGTGTGACTGTTAGTGTTTCATGGGGTGTAAAAAAATTTATGAAGTTCACTTTGATGCAGTTAGTTGGACTAAATCTTGAAAATGGCACAACAGTGACATTCAACAAAGTCTATATTTTGAACTGAATACTGTTTTCTCAGTGCTAGTGCATAGACTGTTAAGAAATGTTAAGTTTTATGAAGGGGAATGTGCCTTTGCTCTGTTGTAACGTACTTCATGTTATGAAAATGTTTAATTAGACTTTAATCCTTTACTATCAGGTAAATCTCTTCTTGATTGATGCTGTCAATACTGCAGCATTATAATCCCGAAGTATGTAGGCCTTGCTATGGTTTAGAAGTGGCCTTGTTTAAAAGATTGAATGTCTTACTGTTAGTAACTTTAGAAGTCCTGTATAAGTTTAGAATCTGTTCATAGAACAAAGATAATCTTTCTAAGTCTTTAATCTTGAGATTGTGTGATAGATGTGATCTATCTTTTCAGAAGTTGAGGATTGTTTTCCATAACCTCATTTAAACTCATTTAAAACTCATAAAAAATGTTATATCTTGGTCACTTGCTATAAATTCATCTTAATAGGACACTATGCCTTGCATAAGAATTCTATTTGCACGTAACTTTCCTGAAGATCTATTGCTAGCATGTCTATTGAAAATATTTTGTGTACTAACTGTAAAGCCTGTATTTTGAAAGAAAAGCACCTTGTCTCTTTTACCTTGCTACCTTTTGGGTACGGATTGTTTTTCCACAACTTTCGAGTACAAAAGCTTAGGTAAAATCCTTCAGTGTTTAATAAAACCTGTTACACAAAGAAGTTGTTGTTAAAAGAGGTTTCATAAATTGCACATCCTTTTGACTCCCTCTTAATAACTCCTTGCCTGTTTGCGTAACTGAGACAGTAAGTCTCTAACAGATGATTACAGCAACATCGCAATGCCTGTAAATCTTCCTCTCTATTTTATCTGTAGAGGTGTCATTCTTGTACTCATTGAAATGCTTCAGCCATTGGACAGAAAGATGTAGTTATTCAAGAAACTGTACAAGGTAAATGCAAAAGCCTGCCCTTGTTTATGCACACATAATTTCTTACTAATATTTTCTTAATTTATTCATTTGGTTGAAATAGGAGCCTGTAGTTACAAGCGAAATCTTACCACTTATCTAAAACATTGCAACACAAAATAGCAATCACAGCATGTGCTACCTCAGCAATTAGTGACAAGATGTGTGATAGGAAAACTTCAGAATATAAATCCAAAGGTTGTGCAATACCTGATATCAGAGTCTCTTCCTAGATAATATAATTATATGGTTTTCTCGTCCAAGGCTCTGTGCATTCACACATTTCTGATACTTTCATCTCTTTTACAGCCATGTGCTTAGTGGCAACCGCTTCCTAATGTCAAACTGCAATTTGCCACCTGAAGTCGGCTTATGAGGCTGATTTACTTCAATGCTTCTAAAGCAGTATAGATTAGCATTTCCTATTAGCTGCAGAACATATACAGTACAGTAAGGAGTATTACAGGTTAAGAACATATTTTACAATTGCCAGCTAAAAGGGTTTAGGGGTCAAGTTGTACTTCTAGCTTGAAGAGTATGGTCTTTCTTACTGTCCTCTTTTATGCCACTAAATAAAATCTTCCTGTGTTTCAAAATTTGATTTCTTCTGAGGTTTGCTGTTATACATAATTTGGTCAGTGCGTTTCCTCACACAGATGGAATTTCCTTACTCTGGTGCTTGACAAAAAATGCTGATAAGGACTGGTGTTAAATATTAAAGAAAATGTTTTGAGGGGGACTTGAAAAATTACTTTGATTGTTTCAAGAGATGTCTTGGAGGATGTCACAAATAGAAAAAGCAACCTTTTCTTTGTTCACTGTTCTCCAGTTTTGTATCAGTGCACTGCACTCATGCTTGTGTTTATGTGTATATTTTTGTCTATAATATCAGCTGCTTCCATGTGGCTGATACGGCTAAGGTTTGGTTTGGGTGCATGTATTTTTATCACTGAATCATCCTGTAACCAGTGCTAGAGAACCTTTTATTTGTCTTGGAATATTTTCTTCCTCTTTCAGCTTTCATACTTAACTGCAAGTGCTTTTTGTTAGCCATTCCTTGCTATCGTAGGCTTGATAAAATGCTTTGCTTACAAGGCCTTTGGTCATGCAACTAGCATTGTAGGGCTTGGTTCTGTATTTGTTTAACTGAAATGTTTACAAGCCTGTGAAGGTTGGATACCATGCTTTATCTGTAAAACTGTGTTTAATAACAGCTAAAGCAAACAGATTTGCACGTAAAATAAGTTAATGTCAATGGGATTTTGAGTAGGAGGGCAGAACTGCGGCTTCAGTAAGTCAGGTTACACATCAGGTGGCAATGTGAGGTCTGTGCTTGTTTCTTTCTCCTCTTTAATGCTTCCTTTTTATTGAGTGGTAGTAAACCATAGCCAGTAGCTGCTTATGTGATTTTCAGAGTGAGTTTGTAGTGCTCTCAGTAACTAGTTGTCTTTCAGTCACAACCTAGCTCAGCATTTTTCTTATTGTACTTTCAACCACAGCTACAATACATCATATCGTAAAAGAAATAAATGCACTATATATGTTTACCTGTGCTAAATGCTGCTGTTGGCTACGGTAAGGTGGGCCTGGCTCCTGAGATGACACTATCCTACTTATGGCTCAGTTTTTTGACTCTGGACAGAGACAGGAGCAGGCAGGATAATTGCTGTCAAGTTTGACTTGGTAAAAGAAAAGCAGCCAGCTCTGTGTCAGCCTGGTCTGGAACCCGCCGTGGGCAGTTGCTCTAGGTAACTGATAACTGGTCAAGATCCACTCTCCTGGTGCAGAAAATGCCTCAGGTTTGCAATTTTGATTAAAAGTTATTGCTGATAAAATACACCTTCTTTTTTTTCTTTTTGGTCCAAAAAAGTTTTCCGTTTTTCTTCGTTTTGTTTCAGTTGGCTCAGATCACTGATGTGAAACTTGGGAGATTTTACGGGTCTAACAGCAGGGTTTGTATTCTCCCTTCTAAAATACTGTTTTGTGTAATGAAATGATAGTAAAGAGAGAGGACAATACTGTGAGCAAGATTAAGTATTAAATCTGCACATTATCAGAACCCTGGTGGCAGTTTGCTGTAAGCATGGTTTGCTGAAATGCATGCGAGTCTCAAATTTCCCCCCTTTTTTTGATAATTCTACTCCTGTGGTGCACATCATTAGCTTTCCGCTTGGGCATAGTCATTTCAGTGCTGATCAGCACCCACACCTGGGTCTGCAGAGGTGGGGGTCTTGATGGTAAGCCTGCTCTTTTTAATGTGTACTGGTATCTGTTAAATTCTAATGAGTAATTTGAGCTCTTTGGGTAAGGTGAGAGTGATCAGCAGCTAGAAAGATTGCTCTGTTGCTGTCAGTGCAGTCCTGCTCTTTAGTATGAAGGGCACCTTTCTAGGCAGAGATCCCCATCCTCTGACCAGACTGCCCAGATAAACTCCACAAAACTGAGCGAATCTAAAGAAATGCTGAAAGCAAGGGAAGAACTGGAATAACCTAACAGCGTCACTGAACTCAACCTCTGTGAAACCCTATTTTCTGCTCTATAAGTCAGGAGTGTTATGTATTTCTAGTGAATAGAAAGGACTCTTTATAAATCGTTACGGTATGTGTAAGTGCATAAGAACTGTTAAGTTCTTTTGAGTAGTGATAAATATTTGTGCAGTTTGAATTCAAGCTGTGCTGCCTCTTGAGAGCCTCTTTTGCGCCTAGATCTTGCTACAATGGAGGAAAACAATGGTATTGCTGGCTTGAAAATGGTTAATTATGTGAGATTTGGAAATACCAGGTAGGCAGTCAGTGGTATAAAGCAGAAAAAAATCCAAACATGACTGTAAATTTTAATTGCAGTGTGATTAGCAGATTATTAAGGATTGGCAGTAAATCTAATCTCCAGTATGTATTCCAGTACTGTAACTGACTGTTACATAAATTATTAAAAAACATTTTTAAGATTGAAATATAACTGTAATATTCAGTTTTATAATATTAATTTAAACACTAAGACTTTTTTCATGTAGTTTATATAAACATAGATGTCATGCTGTTTCTTTCCACATTGCCCAATTTGCAAGTATTGTGCCTTTGTAAGCGATGGGGGGAAGGATCCTCCCCCTTATTTTTTCCTCTGAAAGTCACCAGTTTCTCTGTGGTCACACTTCTTGTTCTAGATACTCTGTGGTCTTTCTGGGTGAATGGAAAAATGCTTCTAAAAAAATAAATTAGGGTTTAGAACTGTTTTGTTCAGCTGAAAACGTCCCTCTATAGCAGTCCTCTATGGATGTGCTTGGTTTTCTGTAACACTTTAAAACTTGTACTTTCTCTTTCATTTGAAAAAAGCTTCACACGTAGGTCATTAGTTTTAGGAGAAGCCATTGGAATAGGTTTAATGTTCAACCTCTTGGCATTTCTTTAATCTTTAACTTTTTCTTGCTGCGCTCCGATAGGTGAACACTTCACAGATGGCAGTTTGTTTCACTCATATAAAGCCACTCCACGTCTTTTGTCCTCCATACCTGTTCTTGATTTTAGGGTTTTTTGGCTGAAGGTAATAATGGCTTCAATTCAGTGAAAATGTTGTGGGGTGTGTTTTGTTCAGGGTTGTTTTTTTTTTTAAAATATTTTTAAGTATTGGATTTTACTTTTCACCTTCTAATATAAGAGGATGTTATATACCAGTTCAGACACTAAACCCATCTTATTTAACGGAGGCAAATCTGAAGCAGGGCTTAGGATAGATGTAGAAAATTGTTTTATGTGGTTAACTACCTTGGATAAACGTGTCACCTTCTGGCTCTGGGTTTTCTTTCTTCTTTTCTGTTAGGACACTTGACAATTCTATTTCATGCTCCTGGGGTTCGGAAGCAGAAAGCAGTTGCCTTGGATGTTGATCCTTTTTATTTATTTTGGTCAATAAGTTATTCTTGTAATTGGCTGCTGGAGTATGACGAAGTTACTGGGAAGAGTCCTTGTGCTCTGGTTTTAATTAGCTGGCTTCCAACTGAGCACCACTTACAATTTTCCCAACCCTTGGAAAGCCCCCAGTGCTTTGGTGCTGCTCACTAATTTTGGAGATGAGCCGAATCAGAAATTCCCAAGTCTCTGCAGCTCTGCCTGTCTTGGGACACATACCTGATGTGCTGGAGGAGCTCACTGCCGAGGATGGTCGGAGTGAAGGGGCATCTGGAGCTGAGCTTGTGTAGTCACCTGTTGTTGCCCTGCTGATGGCACCAGGCACTTACTTCTTCCTCCCCCTCTGAGTCTGCCAAATGGGAATTATGCTCGTGATTGCAAAGTGCTCTTACACATTGCTCTTGTTCCTGCTGTGTACAAACCTTCCAAGCTCCCTGCTTCTGTCTGGCCAGGAGATGAAATGATGAGGCTTCATCCTACAGGTTCTTGCCAGAAGTTCAATAGAAGGTCAGTGCCATTTTTCCCAGTAAAAATGTCACTTAATTGACATTACTCTAATAGCATCATGTGTTTAATATCTCTATGGCTTGGCAGGTCCAGGGCATATATTTTCCTGTCTCCGAGGAAGATGCTTGCATTGAAAAGGGGAATTGCATAATACATTTTTGAGAACTGGTTATTTTTTGTATCAGTTCTGAAGATACTGTAAGCTACAGGCTCCTAGGGAAGCATGTTGCATCATCTTTTGACACTGATACACCTCAAAGGAGAAAAACTAATATTTGGTAAATTGCTTGTAGTTATATTGACAGATTTTTGTGTTAGGCCGGTAGAGCTATATAGTCCCTTTGTAAAGAGTAAAATGTCCAATGCAATTCCCATTTCAAATGTTGCTGCTGGGTGAGAGTGGGGATAGGAAGTGATGGGGAGGTACTGTCACTGTCCCAGGGAAGGACAGTGGGAGCTGTAGTTACCATGGCTTTTGGTGGCAAGTGCGTAACCCCGGCTGTGGAAAATATGCCTTAAGGCTAAGGGTTGTATTTTCCTGCGCTGTACTCCAGGGCTGTATCAAAGTACAGCCGGCATGCCTGCATCTGGCAACCTGTTGGATTGTGACTAGCCTTTAGGCTCCAGGAACCTTTGATTTATACTGTTGATATAAACATTAACTGTTTCTGAGTTTCCCAATCCTATACCTCCATTTGTGGTTTTGTAATACTGCTATTGTTGACAGGAGCGATAACTTATGGGAATGCTTATAGAATGGGGCACGGTAATCAATAACGGTTTTTTTCCAAGTTTGGTAATTTTTTTTTGATATTTTATTGATGAACTGTTATTTAATTATTTTTTAAAAACACACTTGCCTAACAAGTGTCACCCTCCAGTGGGGGCCTGTTGAAGATAGCTGAGCATGGTTTGTTGGTACCAATATTGAATGTTATGCCAAGCCTGGGACCTTCTGCATTTGCACAACCCTCTACTGTGGCCTGACACCTGCAAGTTTCATGTACAGGAGCAAAGTGTGTTGGTGAGCCAAGCTTGGTGCTGGCCAATCCTTGGAACAAGAGCTCCTGAGAGGGCAGCTGGGCTCTGTGGGATGCTGTGATTTTCTAGAAAGCCCCCAGTGAAAGCACAGACCTAAACTAAAAATGTGATTTTAATACCTTCAGCTCTCTGGTAGGTCAGGCCTTCATGCTGAGAGGTAATCGTGTTTCTTGTGTAGAAAGAATGCTTTTACCAAATTCATTGAAGAGGGATAGGATTGCTGTTTAGTTCGATGTAACTCGATTTGCCAAGGAGGATGTATTTCAGGGTGAGACACTAATTGAAGGAGCTTAAAAATCGTATCTGCCTCTCCCAATGTCAATGCCAGTGGTGTAGTACAGTGAAGATTTCATATGCTACTGGGCAATATTTGTAGATAGTAACTTCTTCCCCTCAAGTGTTAGTTACCTCTTCAAAATTGAGCTTTGTGCCTAGAAACAGTGAAGCCTCTGAGTACTTCCCAGGATGATTTGTCAGACTGTCAATGTGGTGGTGGTGTGGAGATCCCAACAAATTCTCCTTATTTCAGTTCCTCGCTACTTGCCCATGGATACCACTAGGTTTTGCTGTACATATTTGCGCTGTGGGCTTTGTCTTCAGAAAGAAAAAACAAAACTGACAAAACCCATGTCTCTACCTGAAGCAAATTTTTTGTGCACACACTACTAGTGATAATTATTTTAAAATAGGTAGAGTTCTCTAAGTGATGGTTGGTAATCATCTAGGCAAGTGTGGAGGAGGGTGTAAGAAAACTTCTCAAGGGAAATTTGATTTAAATAGCCGACGTGACTTGTATTGATTTTCCAACTTTACTTGGGCTTGGTGCATGCTTATAAATGTTTCAAACTCAAGCCACTTGAAAAAGCTGGAGTAGGAGACATTTGAGGCATCTTTCAGAAAGCTCAATAGTATATTAGCAATACAATTATGAGATTCTCTGTTGGTGAGCTGGTAACCCATGTAACATTAAAAAAAAATTCTAAAAAAAAAAAAATAGTCCTGAGTAGTAGGAGGGTTATAAGACTGCGCTGTAAGGAGATAAGGAGGAGTGAGGAGCAGTGTTACCTGTTTCTGTTGTGCTTATTTACAAAGGGCAGTGCAACAGACCTGGGTTTCCATGTGGATTGGCTTGGCACGGGGAAAGAGCAGATTGTTTGGTTTGGCTTGCATTTGTTTTTCTGTCCTAGGAGGGTTAAAGTTACTGGGGAGCTTTCTGATGTGCCCTGTCTGTACTTCTAATGCACTTTACATTCATCTGGTGCATACAACGTTTTATAGGCTTAACTCACCAAGATGATGGGGGGAGAAGTATTTTCCTTTTCCCTGGCAGTCTGCTACTGTCAGAAATGTATATTTACAGTGGGGTTTTCAGCATTGGTTAGAGTTCATGCTTGAGTGCGTGCTCAAGTGCTGATTTAAGTAAGTTCAGTATCAAGTACTTCTAAAAGTGCTTCAGTGGAAGTTGCGATGTTCACATATGTAGTACTAATTCCTGTTATTTCACTTGTTCTCATACATAGTGTCATTTTTGAAAGCTCAAAGAAGTTAAATTGGTTCTTACTTGCTGGTAGCATCTTCCTGCCAGGTTTTGACTTTTCACCCTTATACATCTGATCAGTGTTGATACTAAAGAAAAACATTGCATGAATTTGCGTGTCCTTTTAGGAGGAAAAAAGAAGTCTTTTCTACTCCCATTGGTTTATATGAAAACAAAATGGCAGAAAATGTTACCCTTAAATGAGAATGGAGAGTTGAAATTTGAAGGAGGACAGCTTGAAAGCTCTGGGTGACAAGCAGTCAAGACCTTGCAGTAGAAATGCTCCTAACCATGTTAGCAGCAGTGTCAAGTGTGGCACGCTCAAACTGCAAAATTAAGATGGACATATTAGAAGTTCTAATTGAGAGGGCAAGACTAATTGTATTTATGAGTCATCTTGTATCCCACACACTGCAAATCACCAGTGCAGCCTTTCGGTCTCATGTGAATAAATATAGGATCTTAGCCTTTGTGGTTTTGAACTTGGTATCTTTCTTATTTACTTAATATAATAATGACAATAATGCAGCTGTGCTTTTTAACATAATCCCAAATGTAGCAGGATCTAGCTTTCAGAGCTGGCTTACAGCTGTTGCATGGCATATATAATTTGGAACCGGTGCACGTGGTATCTCTATGGAGGCTACCAACCTCATTGTCTCAGTTGGTTTTAATGCAGGTGCCGTATCTATATCTGTGTTGGGAGAAGTTTCTTGTCGAACCGTAATGCCAGATAGGAGGGAAGGGGAGGGGAAAAGAGGGCAGATCTTGCTGGAATCAGAGCGGTACCATATGTGCTCTGAAGCCAAGTGGCTCTCTTGTTCCCTGTGACAACTGTAAAGACCTCTTTGAAATAGGGAGATGCAATTAGCTTTCATGGGACAGCCATGTAATAACTTTCTAAAATTCCCATGTAGCATACAAACTTGTTTCCTGTTGATGTAATGCTTTTATTTCTCATTCCAGCTATGAAGCCGTACGCTCCAGCTTTCATTCTCCTCTGGAGTGCTGTTGGGATAGCAAGGGCTGCCAAAATCGTTGTTGTGCCGCCAATTATGTTTGAAAGCCATCTTTATATTTTCAAGACTCTGGCCTCAGCCTTGCATGACCAAGGTCACCAGACAGTGTTTCTCCTCTCTGAGGGCAGAGAGATTCCTCCATCTAATCACTATAGACTTCAGCGCTACCCAGGGATCTTTAACAGCAGCACCTCCGATGATTTTCTCCAGTCCAAGATGAGGAGTATCTTCTCTGGGAGACTGACAGCCCTTGAACTGTTTGATATCCTGGACCACTATTCCAAGAACTGCGACATGATTGTTGGCAACCGAAACCTCATGCGTGCCCTGAAACAGGAAAAATTTGACCTGCTCCTGGTAGATCCCAATGAGATGTGTGGATTTGTTATAGCTCATCTTTTAGGGGTTAAATACGCTGTCTTTTCCACTGGCCTCTGGTACCCAGCAGAAGTGGGTGCTCCAGCTCCCCTGTCTTATGTTCCAGAATTCAACTCGCTGCTCACAGATCACATGAACCTATTTGAGAGGATTAAAAATACTGTTGTTTATCTTATTTCAAGATTTGGAGTCAGTTTTTTGGTTCTGCCAAAATATGAAAGGATAATGCAGAAACACAAGGTTCTTCCAGAACGGTCTATGTATGACTTGGTTCATGGATCCAGCCTGTGGATGCTTTGTACTGATGTAGCACTGGAGTTTCCGAGACCCACGCTACCCAATGTTGTTTATGTGGGAGGAATCCTCACCAAACCGGCCAGCCCTCTGCCAGAAGTAAGGTTTGCTGAGCTTTACAGTAATTTCTGTGGTATCTGGTTGACCTCACATGATGAGTAGCAGTTTTTCAGCAGTGAATTCCAAATGGGATCCAGTGTGTCTTGTTCTTTCTTGGTGAAATATACCTTTGAAGTCACTAGAAGTAGCTTGGAGTGGTGGTGACGGGAACTAGCAGATGCAGACTCATAAAAATGAGTCTTTTTTGGTTGCAGGATGTAATTTGCTTTTAAGTAAGGTGCTTAATGAATCCAGTGCTTGCTATCTTGGAAATTATATCTGTAGCTTCTAACCAAGTGTGTGTTAAAATGGGAAGAAGGGAGAACAGGTGAGTACTGCTTATGTTTAAAGATGTCTGCTGATAGGTTATACTACCTCATTTCTTGGTATTAGTGTTTTGATGGAGAGTTTGCTTCCCTTGGCTTGATAGGTAAAAATGTCTTTAAAATTGTATGTATATAGGCACAAAGAAACTGTGTACAGGCCAAGAAGTTGAGGTGTTGTGAGTTGACATAAATGGCACCACTACTGCACTTGGATACTAATTTTTACTGTATACTTACTGGCTGTCAGGTACTGAGCACCGTACTGAAATAGTGATAGTGACTGGATTGATTCCAGAAATCCTGGCTGCACAGATTAATAATTAAGTTTGATTACTTCAGTGTACCATGTGATCTTTGATACCTGATACTCAACAATGTTCAACAACACAATGGTGAGTGACAGCAAAGTTTCACAGAAAACCATGTCACTTACACTTCTATTTATGTATACGTCTACAAATAGATCTTGACTTGGAGATGATTATTAATGGACACTTCTTACTGGGTGATAAATAGGTAGACCTGCAGTGCTCAACAATTTCCTTCTAAAAGTGCCTCATTCAGCCTTTGCTTTTTGCATAAAAACTACCAGGCCCACTTTTCATCTGTTTTACCCTGAAAACAGGGTGGTGGAAGGCTGAGGGTTTTTTCCCTTTTTTTTTTTTTTTTTAAATTCTTTGTATTGTTGATATGTCTTGACTTCAGAGTACCTTTTTCACCAACTCAGGAAACACCAGATAATTCTCTGATTTGGGCTGCAGGATGTGGAGCACTGAGCCGATTCCCTCATATTTTTTTTTTTTTCTTTTTCCTTCCCCTCTTCAGTGTTAAATGTGTCTGAGATGAATGAGAGTAGGCACTTGCATCGCACTCTGAACATGCTAGTGGTTTTATCCCAGCACATACTGCTGTCTGTTCTCCAACATCTCATGAGAGATGACCATAACAGTGCTGCTTCTCTCTGGTTCTGCCTGCGTGTACATTAATGAGTTGTGTTTAGAAAGTGTCAGGCTGCAAAGGTATCCTGAGAAAGTGGACTAAAGGTAGCCCTGTGCTCTCCAAAACAAATTCTGGCCCTATTCTCTCCAGGGAAAACTTCCTGGCTCTATTGAGTTTCAGCACTTCTTTTTCCAAACGAGTATTTTCTCGTTTTATAAGAAGAAAAATGTTTTTGTTGATAAATTTGGACTCTATGTCAACATTGTCTATTTTTCACTTCTGTAGATTGGTCTTTAGGGTAAAAAATTAACTCTCCTCAAAAGCAGATACTTTCTTTGCTATAAAATAGAGTGGAAGAAAATAAAAGAAGCCATTTTTTTTCCAATGTTTTGCTATAAGGATGTGTGCATGTGTATAGATATAGATATTTATACTCACATATATAAGTGTGTATTTGGAGCCTGTTGCGAATATATTTCTGTGTACTTTCTAAATTTACTCTGGAACCACAGATTCTAACCTGTTAATATATCCTGTGATGCAAGAAGGTGGAACAATAAGTAAAATGTTTGATATAACCAGACTGGCAGTGACCTTGAAATAGACCTGTAGGTAGAGTACATGCTGGCAAATACATATTATCGTGAGGGGAAAAAAAACACCCTGTAATTATTTGTGAACTGAGACATTATTTACATTCTTTTCAATTTTATTAGGCAATTCATTCTTACAATGTTCTAAGCACGGGATTTGATCGAGTGAGAGAGACAAAGTGTGTTCATCTCTTATCATGTAATTTGTCTATGTCTAAACTGTTACGCATAATCCACTGCGGTATGTACTGTAGCTAAATTATTGGACAATCTGTTTTTACTGAACAGTTAGATAAAATTCCTAACTGTCACTTTATTCTGATTAAAATCAGATAGCTAATGCTGCGACTGCTTTCATCTATTGCTGCATCCAAGGCAGGAGCCTTTGTTAATTTATTTTCTGCAGCTTTTAGCCTGGTGCATTAAGGTAAGCCAGATGCAGGGCTGGTTCATGTTTCTGGGCTGGAAATGGTGATGCTTCAGGAGCTGTCTCGTAAACAAAAGTGATGTTTCTGCCCAGAGATGATGATCTGAGGAGAGGGGCATGTGGCTGGACATAATAGTAGCTTAAATTTGCCTGCTAAAGCTATTGCAAACCATTCAGCCTCTTATGTTCTCCAAAACTGCTTGTGAGTAGCCTTGTCTACTTCTGTTAGTGAGCTCTGGGAAAAAAAAAATAAATCTGTGTTTTTCAAGTCCAAAATACCTGCTCAACATAAATTATCCAGACACCTCAGCAGTGGCACAGCAGCCTTGCCAGCAGAGAGTTTGTTATTTTTCTGGGAGGAGGTGAAAAAGGAGGAAAGTAGTTTATTTAATCAAATCAGAATTCCTACACATGACTGAAAAGCTCTAGTTTTCGGCTAATAAATAACATCTTCAAAAAAAGAAAAGGCAGAGAGTAATAATTAGGCAATTGAAGAGGAGACAAAGGTCAAGGCCTTCTAAACTGTTACAGGATGGCGGTTTAGTTCTAGAGGATGTGGTAGGTCTGTTTCGTGGTTGCTCAGAGTCTGCACCTGTGTTTTTCTTAAACTTTCTTAAGAGAAAACTTAGACACAGCTTTAAAGGTAGCAGGGGGTGCTGAACATCCGTGTAGTAACAGCGCGTGTGTGAGGGGAAACTAACTTTGCTCTTGCTTTGCTCTGTCCCGTCTACAGCAACGCGTTGGTTCAGGGCAGTGGAAGGGTTTTGTGAATCCCCCAGTTGTCCCCACTTAACGCATGCGGGTAGAGTATTTTTGGTGCAGGTAAACTAGTTTTATTTTGGAGGATGTTAAGCTGGAAGCTTTATCTCGCCTGCAAACCAAATGCTTGGCGGTGCCTGATCAGAGGCATGAGGGTCTGTAGCAGCAGCGTGTGGCCTGGCAGTGACGTGCCTCGCAGGGGGATGCTCAGGTCCGGATCCGCAGTGGAGGTGGCCAAGGTCAGGCTGCGGAGCCTGCACGGTGTCCGCAGAGCCTCTGCCGTGCTGGCGGGGTGCTCGGGCAGGGGCAGGCTGTGGTCCCTGCAGGGACCATATGTCAGCCGTGCATCTCCTGCGTCACCCGTGAAGGGACCTGGCCTTACCGAGGCGTATCCCGGTACGGTCAGAGACCGGCGTGGCCGATTGTGCAGTAGGTTTGTGTGACAGGCGTGATTTTTAGCTGCCGCTGAGCTCTATAGCAATTACAGCTGCAGCGTGCAGCACCCTGCTGTGGTACACAAACTGCAAATGTGTCTTTGGGAGGCAGCCTGCCCAGATGCCTTGGGAAGCCTTTGTCGGGCTCTGATCTTCCCTTTTTTTTTTTTTTTTTTTAACCTTTTTGTCTGTCCCTCTAAGGCAGAGCCCGCTTGGTGCAGTGTCCCTCGGTGCGGTCACGGTGATCAGTGTGCGGAGGAGCGGGAGCCAAGAGCCAGCTAGGAGAGCAGCAGGTCCTTTGGAGGTCACCGCTCTGCCCGGCTCCCTGCAGCACCCTGTGGCACGGCACGGGCAGCTGGGAGCATTCTCCTCGGCATAGCAGGGTTAGTCTTGCCCTTTACCAAGAGGCAGTAAGTCAGTCAGTGACCAAGATTCTCAAGGATGGCTCTTCTGATCCCTGCTGCAGGTGGAGGAAGGTGGGCAGAACTTGTCACTGTGTTTCATCGTGGTGGTCATCGCCTCGCAAAGCTCAGCATCGGCAATAGACACCGCACAGTTAGGAGTCACCTTCTGTGGCAGCTAATGTGCTCTTTTCACTTTATGGTTAAAGCACGTGGATTTAGAAGGTGCTTCTTCCATGAATAGTGTGCTCTGTGAAAGGCGGGGAGATGGTTAATGGTGCCTTGTGAAAGGCAAGGAAATCGTTAACATTGCTCTGTGAAAGGCAAGGACGTGGTTAACGTGACTGCACCCATTATGCATAAGTGAATAAAATCTTACACGCACATGGGAATGAGTCCAGGTTTTCTATAGTTAACTCCAGAAAGAGTGTATTTTGAATTGAATAGAAGACAGTGCAAGCAGAATTAGCCTTAAAAGACAAAAAGCTAGAGACAGAGTGAATATCAAGTCTTTAAGGTCATTGCTGACTTAAACTGTTAAGTGTATGGTGTTAGCTGGCAGTGTTTTCCAGATAACTGGCAGCAGCCATTAGAAAAGTCAAAGGCTCCTCTGGCTCTTTCATATTACAGTTCTCCAGGGGGATCTTGTGAAGCTGAACAAAGCTGGCTGTTAAAAGTAACACACGTTTTAAGGAACAATGGGGAAACCTCCGCTAGGGCATTTGTATCTTGAGACTAGGTTGATACGTAGTTAGGTATTAATCAGGCTGATAAGATACGTCCTCGAATCAGAGTAGAAACATGATGGGTGCTACAAGCACCTGCCTTGGGAAATGCCTGGTCCCTGGTGAGGAGGGGGCAGAGGGCACTGGAAATGGTCAGGCATCTTCCCTGCTAGAAAAGCAGCTGACGAGTGTTTGAATGGACTCCTTTCCATCAGCTGGTTGATGGTGTAAGGTGTGTTTGGATCCTGCAGTTTGGTTACAGTTGTACTTGAGAGAATCTCTGTCAGTGCTTACAAAAAAAAAAAAAGCAAAACCAAACGCAAACCACAATCTAAAATGATGCAGCCCTGTGGTCTGTAGATTGAACAGCTTTTTTTTTTTTTTTCCTGTGTCTACACAGTTTTTAAAGTTTCGTAGCAGCTTCTGTGTAACACAGCAGTTTGGTTTTTTTTTTTTCAATGCTGATCTTGTGGTGGCACTTTAGACTGAATGCCATTTGTCCTTGATAGGAAAAGATAAACAGAAAAAATACAGAAAAGATAAAAAGAAAAATGATAGTTGTGGTTTTTTTTTAATTCTTCCATATCCGAGTAAACTAAATTTCTGGTGGAAAAGGAGGGTGTTCACATTTCAGAAGTAGAAGCTGTCCTTTCAGCCCTAGCTGTCAACAAATAGTAATTACAGTAACCTACTTGCTCCTCCATGAAGATCTCTTATCTAATCTTGTTATTATATAGATCTAGATCTAGGTAACAAATTAGTGGCTTTGAAATACCTTCACTAAAAAGTCATTTTTCTTTTTCCTGATTCTTGCTGACAGTTGTATGTTTACTAGGCCTGTGTTAGTTGATCTTCATTATCTTTAAAGTTAGGTGGAAGAATAAAAAGACATTTTATTTCTTAGATCAGATTTTTGTCCTTAATTCAAATTCAAGGACAGTGTCTATAAGCTCTTGTAGACTGTAGCAGTAGATTTTTGCACATGGCATAACACCATTTCTTTTTTTTTTTTAAAGTCTGGGGAATAGTTCTTGCAGAGTCACTTTTGACAGTAAATTTCTGGCAATATGAAGCAATTCTAGAGCTGTTTTAAAATGCATGTAATTGTCAGCTGGGGAGGCAAAAAGTCTTGTAGGGATGATAGAGATTTTGGGGCACTGTGTAAATTCAGCCCTGAACCATATGGTCATGTATTTTGGCTTTGAAATACATTTCCAGATAAAGCTTCTTCCCTTCTCCCACCCACCCCACCCCCCTCCTATAATTGATCTTTTGCTGCACAAGAGCCTGAGCTCTTCAGGTGTTGGCAGTCTAAGACTGCTGTCATCTCCACTCTCAGGTGCTCCAGTGTGGCAAGGTTGGTGAATCATGTCTATTCTGGCTGTACTGCTGCATTTTAAATTTGGGAAGAGATATGATCCAGTGTCTACCTGTATACTGTAATACAGTGCACAGGATGCAGGGCTGATCTCAGAAGTCAGTTAAGTATCTCCAGGAAAACTTGGTTGGGAAGGTGAGCCCTCCAAGTATGCACTTCACGTGTAAGCTGGCATCCAGTGATCTGATGAATGGACGCTAAAGCTCTTCAGCAAGCCTGTGCTGTCCATCAAAAAGCAAGTTTACTTGGTTCAGGGATAGTAGTATGACGTAGTTATTCCTCCAGCTCCAATGATTGTGTGCATTGGGAATAGGAAATGCAAGGTTCCAACCTTGGATGTTGCATCGGTCAAATAATGAAAGGTAAAAGCAACAGAAGTCATTTTACTCTATTTTTTTTAATTTACAAAAAAAATAATCAAACAGGTTAACATAAACTATTATTATAAACATGTTTTCTGGTTTTAAGTATTCTAATTTATCATTTTCATGTTGAAGCACACGAATCAACAAGGTTTACTTCAGTAAGGTACGCTGCTTTAGCTGTGTCACATGCAAGTTTTGAAGACTGACCTGCATATAGGACAACTAATAAGCTAGTGTTTTTCTGTGGTCTGCTTCTTTAGTGTACTGTAGGATAATTTTTTAACTTCATGTAGAGAAACAGAAGATGGGAACGTACTTCCAAAGGCATAATTTTTGTTCTGTAGTATTTGGAATGTGCTTGAGTTTGAACACCATGTTTGTATAATTTTGGAGTTTGGCATGTTGTCAAAGCTGACATTTAAGAGCAGCAAGCCCAATTATTAATATTACTGATTTAAAAAAAATAATCTTCATAATCAAACCAACTTTTCAGATGTCCTAGTTGCTTAAAGGTTATTTAAGTGAAGTGGATAACTGGTGTTTGGCTGATGCTTGGGCATTTATATATGCTGTGGCTGGATTGGAGTAGCCAGCATCCCTTGTTTGGGGTGTTGAGGTGTCTGTGACAGGTTTCTCCAGGAGAGGATGGAGGCTTCTGAGGAAGAACACAATGTGACGGACAGGGAGGACAATGGAGGGTCCCACACCTGGCTCCCTGCCCTGGCATTAGTGGCCGAGAGCAGGTGGAACATAACCTCTTCTGTGGTGTGGCTTCAGGCACGTCTTATCTGACCTTCTGAAGAATGCGGGGAAAATCAGTAATGGATCTTCAGCTTCTGCCTAAAAAAGCATCTGTCTTCTAAATAATGCTGTTCTCATTAAAAGCTGGCCTTCAAGGGAATCACACTTTCAGGGAGTCAGTTAATCTTTGGTGTACAGTAATTTTTTTTGATGCCACCCGTAAGAGGTGACAATGGGGGATTGCTCAGCGAGTGCTGCTGCAGTGTTTGTTCTTTCTTCGTGCTTTCTGAAAAAGGTGAGGGGACACACACATATGTAGATGGGGTTCTCCTAGGAGTTTCTGAGTGCAATCCTGCTCACCCCAAACAAGTGGAGGAGCAGAAGATGAGATTAGGGAGGTCTTATTGAAGGATGTTTGATCTTACCACTTAAACACAGGCTCAGAAGCCCACTGATCCTAAGCTTGTTAAAGAAGGGGTGATGACTTATGGCCTGTTTAAAATACATAAATATGATATAAATACGTAAATATTATATGTGTATATGTGTGTGTATATAGACACATAGGTAAATATGTGTGCATGTATATGTATATATTAATAAATATTAAAAAAGGGAGAAATAAAAGGTATTTGATCTGAAAAGGATATGAAGAACTCACTATTATTAAATTAGAGCTGCAGGTTAGAATTATATCTCATACTGTCTGCAGAGCATGGTGTCATACTGGAACAATGAAAGCCAAAATTTCCCACCCAAATTAGTTTATAATCTGGATTTGTGGGGTGGGGCTGTATATCGGTATCTGTAATGCAGAGGTCTGGATTTAAAATTTTGCTGCTTATTAATTTTCATCTTAGGGTATTTGCTGCATTTTAATGTGAGTTGATGTTATTTAGATGGAGTAAGTAAAAACAGTCTCCATACTTAAAATTCTTTTTTTTAGACTGTTACTTGAACAGCTTTTCATCTACATATGCAGCTACTGCAACTGTGGGAGAGGTGGTAAAACTTTGGTTTGCATTTACTTCTAATAATCATAAACTTTTCTGTATATCCTTGCAAGTTATACATTGGGGCTTTGTCCTTATTTTTTTTTAATATTTTGTGAAATTTTTTTTTGGTATTTTTTTTTAACAGAATATTGCCTCTAGGGTAACATCAACAAGGTCTTTTAATTTGAATCCTGGATTTGAGGCTACCTCTGCTGCACCTGCTACTCTTATGCAGTGATTTTAATCACCTCTCCTGAAGGACAAGTTTCTTATTTTCGGCTACCTTCCATTCATTTGAAAGGCAAGGTTGCTTTCCCAGGGTGCTTGCCAAAGGTCCAGTGAGTAATGGATTTTTGATGGAGAGTGTTGCATCAGGGAAGCTCTTGCGCGGCAGTTTTCTGGTTGACCTCTAGTTTTAGGTAGACCGTGTTCTCGGAACCTTCATTGGATATGCCTGTAACTTTAGAGAGGGCTGGGACACGGGAAAAATGACAAAAGCTTGTGGTACTGTATTTCTTGCCTGTGTTTTTGAGTTTGGATTTCATTCCTCTTTAAAGTTGAACGGATTTAAACATCCAATACCAACAGAATGTTTAATGGAAAAAGGCAGTGGAGGTCAGGGACAAGGAAATGCAAAATTTTAGACGTAGAAAACCTTTATAAGGCTTTAAAGATATTTCCCCCCCCCCAATGCATTTTTATAAGCCAAATACGCATCATATCTACCAAATAATTAGTGAGAAACATAAGAGCTAAAAGTCTGTATTTCAGCAGGGCTGAATCTGTGTCTAATATTATTGAAGAAACATTATCAACAGTTTTGTTATATTGATATGTGACAACAGTGTACTTAGTAGTGTTTGGTGTCCCAATAGAAAAATGGTTCAGATATTACAGTTCTGAGATTGTTAGCATGGCTTTAACAAGCAAGAAAATAGAGGAATTGAATACCATAATCTGAGTATGCTTTTTTGATGTCTACAAAGTATTGCTTTTGGAATTATCTTACTCTATGCTAACATGAATATGAAAAAAATGTCAGTATTGGACATTGTGTATATAGATCTTGCAAATAGAAGGAGATATATCAGTGTCTTAGTAGTTCATGATGCAGGTCAGCCAACATCAGTATACCTAGGGAAGGCAAGATATAAACTTACTGGGACTTTACAAATACCCCACCTTCTCTGTTTAATTTTTTGAAGTTTTGGTTTGACTTCAGACAGCAGAATAAATTAAGAGGAGAGGGAGAGAGACCGGAAAAAATACATTGAGTTACATGTGCACAACAGAGAGGGGCTCGGTGGCCGACAGCAACTTGCACCCCAGGAAAGAGAACAAATAACTTGCAATTAATCCAGAGGGAAATGGTGGGGAAGGATCTTGTCCTGTTTGGGAGCAACGTGGCTGCTGTTAATTGAATTGACTGAGCCTCATGACATAAAAAGGAACAAACCCTGATAAAATGGGACAAACACATTTGCCTTGTGGCCCTCACTTGTAAAAGGCAGGAATTTAGTGGAAAAATAACCTTCAGAGTGTGACACATGCGGCAGCCGATGCAGGGGCGTTGGGCTGAGCCAGCAGAAGGCAGCGGGATGTGTCGAGTCAGGGAGGTGAGAGCCAGCCCCTGCTCGGAGCAGCCGGCTCCTGTCCCGTGTCCTTTGCTTGTTAGAGCAAATAAAAAACCTCTCTATTTATGTAGATGGATTTACAAATTCAAGGTAAGTAAACTCAAACAGCATACTTTGCCCAAAGCGATGGTGTTTCTCTGGGTTTGCTGTAGGCTAGCATGTTATTTTTATATAACTTTCAGATTATATGATAGGACCTTGTTTGTTCAGTGGTAATAAAGGTCTTATAATGGCAGCTATGTGACCTTTAGCTGCCTCTGCTGAAACACTGGTTTTTAGTAAAATTTGAAATGAGGTTAAAAATATATTAATATATCATTTAAATATTTCATGAGACAAACGCTATATGGAAGGTACCAGAAAAGTTAGGACACAAATCAAAATGGTCTGTGTACCTTTCTGTTTATTTATCAGTGAGTATCTCCTTTCTAAAGATCGCTTCATGTGGCTTCTTATTTATTTATTTTGAAATAGATCTGGTTTTGTCCACTCTAAGCAGCATTTTGTAGTAGAAGTTACATAGTATGCCTGTGCTCTCCATTGGGCAATGGTGGTTTGCAACCATATTCAAAGAACAGACATTTGTGCTATTACACATTTGAATCGAGCAGCTGAACAGGGAAAGCTTCGGATATTAAACCCAGTTATGTTTGTATTTGTGTACTTTGTTTATCTGAAACAAAGCTCAGTATTAGGCACCACTGGTTACTGCCAGCTGGGTCCTCACTCTATAGTCACAGCTGTGCATTTAGCATCTAAGCCTGCTAAGAATAGCTAATTAGAAAATCAAACAGAACAAAGCTCACATAGTAGAGTCAGCACAATAGCATTCCTGTCTGAGAATGGTAAAAAGATTTATTTTATTTTTATTCCTCCCCCTCCCCCCCCCGCCTATAGTACAGCATAAATCAATAAGTGCTTTTTCTCCCTATGCAAACCCAGGGACAACCTCAGTAAAAGACCAGTAGATGCTCAGAAACCTTCACTCTTCAGTACTGTAGTGTCACACAGAAATTGTCACTCATAGGCAACCCAAACTGGGAAAAGAGAAGAAGGCAAGGTCGTAGGGTCCGCTCCTGTGCGAAGTGACTGCAATATTACCCACATTGACAAAGGAGAAGCCTGCTTAGGGGGCTGTGAACAGTGTGCCAAACTCAGGGCAGCATTCTAAAAGCAAACATGCGATTCTGGGCGGGGTTAAATGACCACAAGGCCAGTCCCCTTCCAAAGGGGAAAAGCTCCCTGATGAGGGAAGGAAAGGGGTAGTAGCTGCCTGACAGCCTCTGCCTCTCTGTGCAAGTGCCGCACCTCTCTTTGTGACCTCTAAGTGTGTTTATTAAAAGGGTGTAGAAACAAATCTGATGTAGGATAGGGTCGAAGATGAATTGGTACCTCCTCTGAGACTTGGTGAGCCAGGTCTCTGTTTCTAAGCTGCTGGTCAGTGTCAAGTTTGCAGGGGGTAGCCTCAGCAAAGCAATGTTGTCTGCTGGCTATGCTAGGATTTCAAGTAATTGAGGCATGGTTTGGTTTTTTTCTTCTACACAGCAAAACCTGAAGATAATTTCATTTGTGGAGAAAAAAGTGATCAGGTATTCTGTTGCAGTCATGGAAAGAGATAACTGTTTAAAGAAGTTCTTGTCTTCAGATGTATACGTAAAGTTTGAATTAACTGCAAAAGTCACAGGTGTTTCCTTCTCACTTGTGTGTTCAGTTGAAGTGTGAAGAAGGGTTTGAGGAAGACTCAGTAATGCAGCTTATCATGTAATAACCCTCCATCCCCAAACATTTACTGTAGGTTTAAGCCTCAGCAGTTTAACTGTTTAACTTCATATTTACACTAAAAAAAATTACACTGAATTTACACTGAACCTGAACACCATTTAAATTGGACAAAAGAAGGTTGCTTTCCTGCTGCAAGTAAGGAGCTGTAAAATGCTGCCCGAACAGGGAACACCACTTTTAATGAAGGCAGCTCTAATGACTCATCCTGACTCAGTGTGTTTTCATAGGGTGCGTAATTAGATCAGGAAGGCAAAATGTGCTGGAGGTCAAAAGTGTAAGTGGATTAGAGAAAAAGAAAGGGGTGAATTTATGAGGGATGAGCTTAGGTGATGGTAAAACTCTTTTGGCATACAGTGTTGAAGTGGTGGTTTCATTGATACTGGTACTTGGGGCGTTAGGGCTAATATGACCTTAATGAATGGAAAGGTAGGAAGGTGACTAGAGGCTGTACCGGCTAGATATGCTGAAATTGGAGGCAAACAGAATTGTCCTGTGGCATCAGTGTGTTCCCTTCCACGATTCAGGTTTTGCGAGAATTGCTCAAAGCTTGTATTTTGCACTACTCGTCCTGCATCACAGTCACTGCCGTGTGCTTCCTAAAGTATGTATTAGGAATGTATATGCACAAATTAAGTGATGTGCATAGCTGTTGTAATAATGCTTATGAGGTATTTGGTCTCTATCATGTGCCAAGATCATAGCCTGCTTTTTATCTACTGTATTACTTGTATACCTTGTATGCCATGTAAAGAACAGGTAAAGTACAAGAAAATGCTGTGCCTTTGTGCTGTGGCCTAGCTAATTGTACCAGGACATTCAGATCTGTCTCGCAACCAAAGACCTGTGAACATCACTCAATTGGATTGAGTTTCACTAGATCTTCAGTTTAGGAAATCTGTACTAAAGTAAGGAGAAATAATTATAAGGTGTGAAAGGAACCTGAGAATAACAGACTTTTCCAGGTCACAAACTCAGGGAGCTCTACAAGGAAGCAGTGTAAGTCCTACGCTCTTCATTTCCTGATTTTTACCCAACTCTTACATTTTTAGCAATGCTTAGTGATTCCATTTAATTAAGGCTGTGTTGTGCGAGGAATTACACAGATGTATGCAAGGAGAACCCTTGTCTTGAGAAGTCCATAGTTTATTTTCTGTAGCCTATGCACACTACTGATCTCCAGCACTCCTCTAGGGAAGTAGGTTGGAAAGGGGCTGCAGATATAAGACATGCAAGCAATTCCTTTTACTACCAGCATGATACAAAGCTTAAGTAAAAATTGGGCTAATTTGAGTGGGGTGGGGGTAAGAACCTTTCAGTAGATGTCAGAATATGATAAGCTGAATTGAAGCTTTTTTGGATGCTGTCAGGGCGACTGTGTGAGGAATCAAAATCATACTTTTTCTAATTTAGCATCCTGGAAGAAACCCCAAGGACAACGTCAAGTTCCTTTCCTTCCCATTTGGGTTGACCAGGCATCACCCAGCTCTGGTCTGGAAGCCTACAGTAGACGTGTAGGTGGCTGCTCTGTCTGAGCCCAGGGCTACCTCTTGCACTCCTGTTAATTGTTATGTACCTGTAGGATCAGAGTTGATTTGCACTTGACCAACTCGGAGCACGGCAAACCTCATTTCACTTGTCTCTTCCTTGAGCGAACCTATCTGTAGGGGAAGCATGACTGACTTCTGAGGTTAATTAAAATCTTTCTGTGCGAACTTCTGTTGCTTGGATCCTGGTTTGAGGGCTTGTGAGTGTGCATTTGTGTGTTTCCACAATTAAAAAGTGGGTCAGGAGGGCAAGCACTTAGGTAATACACTTCAGTTTATACAAAATGAATCCTTTTGTATTCTGTTGATTGTTATATTTTTATGTAATCCAATTTAATGTGGCAAACAAATTGCCTCTTTTGAGCCTGATGGCAGGATCTTGTCTTGTGTGTCAAGATCTTAAGTTTCCCTTTGTACATGTTATGTTCCACTGAAGCAGTGGAACTACCTTAAAAGGGAAGGGTTACAAAGGTTTGGCTATGAAATCAGCCGTAATAATGTGAAGCAGGTTGCTTTGCTATTGCACAACAATGAAACGCAAAAACCTGTTTGTAGGGTGACTAATTCCATGATACATAGTCAATTTTCTTTCTTTCTTTCCCCCTGTGTAAAATTCAAAGTACTTAATAGCTATTTCTTATTATAGATGGGGATTTTTGAGTAGTATGTTAGAAATTCCATTCAAAGGAAATATTCTATACTTCCTCTATGTATACATAATGATGTTTAATTCTTTTGAGTGAATATATCAGAGTTCTGAAGTCTCACAGAATTTCTAATTAAGCACAGAGGAGCAGTAGCTTTGGGAGCCATCCTTTAGCTTGAACAGACTTATCTCTAGCAGGAGAAACCATGTGTCTGACCCAGCATAAGTAGTCACAGGTAGGACTTCCTGATGCTGAATGAGAAATATTTGGGCGGTAGTGCCAGCTATCCTGTTTTTGTTCTTATTAAAAAGCAAACATGCCTCCAGCTGGACTTTGTACCACTGATCACAACAGTTCAACTGCTTGCATTTTAGCCAGTTTTCAGCCCCACCTCACTGTCCATTTGTGTAGTGGCCAGTACTTCATCAGTTTGTCTGTGAGGCTGTGGTGGGAGGCAGTACTGAAAGCTTTAGGGCAAGGTAAGCACTGCCCTCACCTCATTCACTGAGCCAGATTTCTCACTGTAGAAGGCTATCAGGTTGATCAAGCTTACTTTTCTTCCATAAATCCATGCTAACTGCTCTGTTTCTGTTGTTCTTAATGTGTTTGGAAATGATCTTCAGGATTATTTGGTCCGTCACCTTCCCCCAGGGATCAAGGTGAGACTGAGCAGCTTATTCCCTGGATCTTCCTTCATGAAAATGAAAGTGACTCTTGGTTTTTTTTGCGTGTTTTTTTTGTTTTGTTTTGTTTTTGGACCACAAGAATCTCTTCAATTGCCTTGACCTTTCAAAGAGAATCAAGAGTGGCCTTGCAGTGAGATTGGCCAGCTCCTGGTGGCCTGCTGTCACTTCTGAGTGCCTCCTATCAGGTCCCATATATTTGTGTGTGTCCAGTTGATTTAGGAATAGCCTAACCTGATCTTCCACTTAAGGTAGGTATTCCTTGCTCCAGGCCTTCCCTCTGGTCTGAGGGACCTGGGATTGCTGAAGGCCAGCCTTATCAGGAAAGGCTGAGATAAAGAAACCATTAAGTGTCTCAGCCTTTACTGTTTTGTGTGTTTGTTTGGGTTTTTTTGTTTGTTTGTTTGTTCTTTTTCCACCAGGTCCCCTGTCCCACTCAGCAGTGGGCCCATGTTTCTCCTGGTTTTCTTTTGCTGTTCGGGTACCTTGCTGCCCTTCATGTCCCTTACCAGATTCAGCTGCAAATGGGCTCTGGCTTTCCAAACCTCATCCCTGCAAGCTTAGGTCGTCGCCTGTGTATTCCCTCCAGGCCACCTGTCCTTTGTTCATCCTCCTGCCACCTTTGATTAACTTCCTGCTCGTCAGCATGGATCATGCTTGAGCTTGGAGGAGATAATACTTGAATGTCAGCTCTTCTCTCCAGGGCTGTATCCCCTGGGGTTCTTCCAAGCAGGTCTCTGAAGAGGACAGATTAAGTTCTCAGAAAGTTCAGGAGATGCTGCTGTTGTCTTCCTTGTCCTCTCAGTATCCTGAACTCCTCCATCGTCATGGTCACTGCAGCTAAGGCCACCCCTGAGCTTTGCATCCCAGATAAGGTCTTCCTTGTTTGTATGTATGAGGTCCAGCAGAGTGTCTCCCCTTGGGGACTTCTTGAGCACCTGTGTCATAGAGTTGTTATCAAGAAGGCATTCCAGATACGGGGTATCTGCCCTTCCAGCAGATACCAAGGTGGGTGAGTACCCTATGAAGACCAGAGCCTGTGAATGCTGGGCTTCTTCCAGCTGTCAGAAGACCTTGTAACAGGTGACTTGAGCTCTCAGAATATAACTTGATCGAATGTCACAAATGGGCAGAGAGCTGTCTTTTACCACACGGTACTTGATTGTTTTTCAGAATGGTTTGTCCTGGAGCCCACAAAAGGTTATTTTCTATTTAGCTTTAAACAGCAGATAGGAAATGGTTCAAGATGTAACAAGTGGAACCACTAAGTAAAAGTGACTATAATATAATTACATTTGCAGCCTGCCTGAGGTCCTGAAGTAAAATTCAAGGACAAATGTTAAATAAATCACAAAACCACTTGGAAACTTTTGTGTCAAAAGTTCAGTCTGTAATAAATGATTCAGCTTCAAGCAGGTTGCAGACACTTCTCCTCCTTTCTCTTCCCCTCCTGCTTCCTCTACAGATGTTGGGGAAAAAAATAAAAGGAAAAGAAAGTGCACTGAAAAAGCATGAAGTAAAATTAAAAAGTGGATTCTGTCTAGAGAAGATGGACATCCCTTGATCACTGCATAGCAGAAGCGAGTATAGAACCCCCAGTGTGATGTGCAGGGTTTCGTTATGCCTTCTGGTTTTTGTGGTAGCCTTTGTGGTTTTGTGCTCAGGTACGATAGCATGGCATTACTCCATTGTTGTCTGGCCTGACATTTATTACCAGGACAAGAGGCACATTGTGGACAGGGCTCTTAATTTTCCTTTTACTCATTTCCTATTGCTGTGCTCGTCTTGAGCAGGCTCATGCTTAAATTTGGTGAGACCAGAATTAAACCGTATCCTGGGAAATAGAGGTTATTCTTCGGCAGACTGGCATGTCTGTGTGTCAGTAAGGTAATTTTTTAGTTTCCACTGCCAACTGCATTAGAAATAATTAGAGTAATATCAGAATAATTACAGGAGGAGGATGAGCTTAAGCATGTAAACGGCTTTGGCCTTTGTTACGCTTCTGTATATTTAATGTAATACTAGTAGCTTGCCACAGAAAAGGTACACAGGTTTAAGATAAAGTATATATACTTGTGAGAGAGTAACATCTACCCTGTACTTGCCATACAGATGCAATAATGTTCCTTGCTCCTTGAAATGTTTAAGCAGTAGAAAATGAAGCTGTTTTTTGAAGCTCTGTCTTCTTTCAAGTTGTGTTTATTATTTTCATAAAAAATGAAAGAAAACCAGCCCTTTTGGAGTACTCTCACTTTAAGGCTAGAAATCACACAGACTTCATTCATGTATTTTCTGTGCTGTGCTTCCAGGCTGATAATATGAAGTAGATCTATTTATATTTTCTTGATGTAACGTGTTAACTCATGAATGAGTGTCAACTGATTAGTTAAGAAAGGACAAATTGTCTTATGAAACTGGTTGTTCATACGGAATCTAAACCAAACCCAGAAGAATTTTGCTGTTCACAACCTGTACCGTGGCTTTTGAATCATCAAGTCATTGTATTCAGTGATTTCTAAAATGCTTATGACTTTGGAAACTTGGCTTGTGAAGTGACAGAGGGACCAACAACTGTTCTTTCTAAGCAACATTTATTTCATCTCTTTCTGCGGTTTGCCTACGCTTCTACAGTGCTCAGTGTAAATTGTTCACTTTAACAGGAGCTCCAAACATGGGTGAACGGTGCTAACGAGAATGGCTTTGTCCTCGTCTCATTTGGAGCTGGAGTGAAGTACCTGTCAGAAGACATAGCAAATAAGTTAGCACATGCTCTGGCGAGACTGCCTCAGAGAGTTATTTGGAGGTAAGTGCAATGGTGAATGTACTCAGGGTGATTTGAAGTATGCTCATTTCCTGTTGTGCCATCTTTGTCTGGAGTTGCAGAAGCTGAAATTGAGACAGATCCTCCCTGCCACCCAGACTGACTCTTTTGAAAGATGCTCTCTGTGGAAATGTCACAGTCCCCTGGTAATAAGGAGGAGCAATGATTTTGTGGCAGAATAAGGCATAGGTCATACTCCTGTGCTGAGTTTATATCCCAGGAAGATTGGGGACAGTGGAAAGAGTCTGAGGGTATAACACTTGTGACATACTGTCATCATTTCTCATAAAGAAGCCCCCTTGGGAAGCGAGAATGACATTCAGCTGATTTAATTCTAGGTTTTCTTTCTTTTTCTTTCTTCTTTTTCCTCTTTTTAGTCTGCTTCTCCTTTTTTATCTGTAAACATAGTGTTTTGCAATTGCTCTTCTTACTTGTCTTTTTCTGTGAGAAATTGGAGTAAGAAAAATCTATGCATTTAGAAAAATTAGTAATAAGCTTTTCAGCTCTAAAACCATCTTGACTGGCACTTGCTACTTACTGTAAAAATCCAAGAGCGGTTCAGTCAACTCTGCTTCACGTGGAGAGTTGCTCTGGAATTTTCAGAGGAGTTCATGTGAACCACTGGTTTCCAGCTAATCAGTGTCTTAACAATTTATGACTGCTGTCCTTTGTGCAGTTTCTGAGTTGTGTCAACAGGCTGTTTAGCATCCATTCCCTGCCATCTCTTAGGGACCGTTTTCATTGCTGTAACTCCACTAAAGAACAGGAAAATGCAAATTCTTCCAGCCACGGCACAGAACCTTTGGTAGTTGTAAAGATGTATGGCTCACTTAATTGGGAATATGTAAGTGATTCTTTATGGAATTACAGTTCTAATTCTCTCTAATAACCAGAAAATTGAAGTTGCTTGGTCAGAAAACAGTTCTGTCTTCTAGTAGTCTCTGGTAACTTTTTCCCTTTTTCTTTTCAGTTTAGAATATATTTAACTTTCTATATTAACTGCATATAAAGTTAATATGTAAATCAGTTTGTACTTTGAGCCTGTATTTTATGGGCTACACATTTCCAGCAACCCCAGGTGAGCAAGACATTGCTATTTGGTTTCAGGCAGTTGAGCAAGTAAGAAATAAAAACACCTGTTGTCTCACAGTCTGATCCCAAACTTTTCATCAGTAGCTTCTTGCCTCATAAGCTGTGCTGTCAGCCTTTCCCTACCTGGTATTAGTAACTCTCTTTAAATTAAGATGGTGTCAATTATCAAGAGCGACAGGAGACTGGCCGACTGAAAGGGTTGATGGTAGGGATTATTATTAGTGTGCTGACGGGATGCTCTCAGTGGAGTTACTTATCCAGAACCAGCCAGAGGTTTCAGTAAAGCAGTGGACTTGGAGCCGTAGAGAGCTTATAAAACCTCCTGCCAGTCACAGTGGGAAGAGTTATTCATGTTTTAAGAAGGGACTATGTTGCTGTAATGTTAACAGAAAACATTGCATTTCGAGCTGCATTGCAAGGAAACTGAATGATAAAACTACAAAGTTGGAATTTACTAGATATTGACAGTGTTTTGTTTGAGCCTATTTTGTTTTCTTGTGATAGTGAGTAAACGGGATCCCTGTGCAACTGCAGATCTCTTTAGGGCTCATGGATCACTTGCTTTGATTCTCTGGCTTGAGTTTCTCCATTTTGGAGGTCTTGATAACTAAGCTTCAATTTGATTTTGCTGTTTTAGGTTTTCAGGAAACAAACCAAGGAATTTAGGCAATAATACAAAGCTTATAGAATGGTTACCACAAAACGACCTCCTTGGTGAGTATCTATTTTGGTCATACATTGCTTATTCTCACTTGAATTCAGGTTGCTCTTTCAACGATATTATACTGAATTAGCAGTCATTATAAATCTAAGATAACTTCTGTAGTAGAAGTCATAGAACAAGAATATAAAATTCATCAGAATCTCAAGATGATGAAATCAAACACCTTTCTGATGTTAATTATCTTTCCCTGGTACGAACTCTGTTTTTTCCTTAATTCAGTTGTGTGGAGAAGGACATAAGTGTTCCAAAGACTATCAATACCTGGGAAATTTTTTGGACAAGTGTCTTGAATACCACAGGATCTATACAGTTTGAGGAAAAAGTAATAGACAAATAAGTCAGAATTTTCTTGAATCTACTGATGAATTGATGACTAACTCTTAATTTCTTTGTTATGAAGCAGCATGGTATGGTGTTCACTGTTTTCTTCCATGAAGAGTCATGAAGCTGAGCATACAAAATTTGTTCACATTTTATCAAAACTACCGTTCACGCTGCTGTCTAGATACACGTTTATTTTTTTCCAAAGAAAGTCCTGACAGAGCTTGGGCATGTGTTACAAGCTAATAACAAACTTTTTGTTTAACGCAAGGTAATCTGGCTTCTTGGGTGCAGAAACGAAACTTGCTAGTCTTCCATCTTTTGGCAAAGACCGTAGTAGAGTCGAAGTATTTTACTTTGCTCCCCTTCCTTCCCTGCCGAAGTGTAGCGGGACGCGTTGCGGATCCGAAGGGGCCGCAGGATCCTTCTGGCTGTCCCTGGAGTGCCCGGGGGTGTTGGTGTTTGCAGAACAGCTCCAGCACTACCGCGGGGGCTGGCGAAGGTGCTACGCCTGCCTGTGCACGCCTGTCGGCACCCGACCTCACGCAGAGGTCAGGCAAATGGCTCTTAAGGCAGGTAGATCTGTTTTGGCTAGTAAACTGCTCTGAGGCAAGGTAGCTATCGTTACTGTCAGACCTCGCTAGCCTGAAGAAAGGCACGTGGAGCTTGAGAGAGAACGTAACCTCGTTTGTCCCGTCGTTAAAATGGCTTGTATTTCACATGAATAATGAGGAAAAATGCTCTGTCCCTGGCTCATTTGTACTGCTTAACTGGTTGGAGTCACCACCTGCAGCTACTCAGGAGTAAACAATGTATATTAATTGCTCCATTAATAATTTTACACAACTCGTGTGCATGAGAATTTCCTTTGCATTGGCTGTTCCCTCTCGGTGACTAAGGAAATCACCTAATGCATGCAAAATTTCAGCAGAGTGGGTGTAAGGAGGAGAACTTCAGAACAAATTGCTTTCACTTTTGTCTTCCTCAGTTGCAGCCATAGAAACGTGGGGACAAATGTGTTGTACCCAGTTGCTTCATTAACTCTACATTAAAGAACTATGAATTTATTTTTTTTTTAATCTTTATGCCTCTTCTGTTTTCAGGTCACTCTAACATTAAAGCTTTTCTTAGTCATGGAGGTTTGAACAGCATTTTTGAAACCATGTACCATGGAGTCCCAGTGGTGGGGATTCCCCTTTTTGGAGACCATTATGATACTATGACTCGTGTGCAGGCCAAAGGCATGGGAATATTGTTGAACTGGAAGACTGTCACCGAGAACGAATTGTATGAAGCCCTAGTAAAAGTTATTAATGATCCCAGGTATGGCATAAGCTATTACTTCTTGCTTTTATATTATTTTTGAGATAAATATGCATATACAGAACCTTTGTGCAAGGGAAGAAAGCGCATGTTGGGATTTATTTGTGTACACAGTTGGGGCCAGTCTTTGGATGGTTATCCCGTTTCACAAAGTTACTCAATCAATCAGGTTTCTGTGTAGGTGCTAGGCCCGTTGCTCAGCGTACCAAAACTCAGCTGTCTCATTTGCTTTTTGTGACAGTTGCCACATGAAGGGTAGAAAGGTTATAGAAACAAACCTGTCCTGACTTATTCCTTGTTGCAGACCAGTGTCTCTTTTTGTGTGTCTTGCCTGTTGTGTGCCTGAGGGGCCTGGAGCAGAATACATCTATACAGTTGTACGTCTATACAATCGGTGTGTCTGGATTGCTAAAAGTGTGGATTTATTCAAAAAGAGTGATTCTTTTCTAAAGTCCCATTATTTGATTTAAAACCTAAAAATAAAAGTTACTTTCCTGTTCTGACCAATAATACCTCCCTTAGGGTCAGGAAAGTAATTTGTTTTTGTTGCAATCACAGTATTCTAAAAATTATTATTTTTTAGTAACTGGAGTTACTAAACTGGCGTGTGAGGACTCCAGTCTGTTCTTTGTAAGTTTTTTTTTTTGTTGTTGTGACTCAGATGGAATAAGTAAAAGCCGAGGAACTGGGTTTCATAGCTTTTTTTTTTTTTTTAAGCTTCAGGAAACAAATTTGCTGGGCGATATTAAAGTTTGAGGAGAGTCAATTTGCGAGTTTATTCTGAATCTGTTTTAAACATCTGTGATGTCCAGACCATCTCCAGATTAAAAATAATGACACATAAGATCGTGGTTTGGTCTAACTGTAGTTTTGGAGAAGGGTGCTGAGAATGCTTCTTGCTTTCATGGGAACAAAATCTTTTAGTGGTGCTTGCCTTGGGAAAGGAGAAGCCTGTAAGGAGCGAGCGGCAGAACCGCAGCGAAGAGGAATGTCGCTGAGGAGATATCGATAGCATCAGTTGCATCACCTTTCCCTTGTGCAATTACCCTTAGTAGAAAGGCAAGTCCTGCATAAATAACCCGTTGACCCTGCAGCTGCCGAGAGGGGGAGAGAAGGAATGTGACACGATCGGCCGCTGGGGGGACAGCCCTTTGAGAAACATGAGAAGTTTTAGGCTGAGCTCTGGACCCAAGCGGAAATAGTCTATTGCATAGTCAAAGATGAGTTTCTCACTTTGTTCTGTTTCTCTAGTAATTCAGTTGCACAATAACATAAACGAGCAGTGTGTTAGGGTATGTTGCTGCTTTACAGCAGGAAGGGCAAATGCCTCTCCCTCAACAGGATTCGTTTTGGATTAGGTAAGATTCACCTCCGGCAGCAGGTCAGCTTGGCTCTTCATTGCTTTGCTGGAGGGTGGATTTCTGCCTTTAGTCACATTTGGGTCTGCTTTTGTAGTCAGACTCTGTCAATGAGCTGTAAGGTTGGGTGTAAAGACAGATTGTCTGCCCCGTCTAGCCCTCTGTGTGCTGGTGCCCACAAGAGCCCGGCAGTAATACGCTGTTTGATCTGAAGAGGCTTAAGTATATTTATGTTTGCAGGGCTGGCATTGCTCAGACTGCTGACGGTGATTTTTTTTTTTTTTTTTCCCTTTCTTCTTTTTCCTTTCTCTTTCTTCCCCACAGCTACCGGCAGCGTGCCCAGAGGCTGTCTGAGATCCACAAAGACCAGCCTGGTCATCCTGTTAACCGGACTGTATACTGGATTAATTACATCCTCCGTCACAACGGAGCCCAACATCTACGTGCCGCTGTTTACAGCATCTCTTTTTATCAGTATTTCTTACTGGATATTGCCTTTGTTGTACTAGTAGGTGCTGCCTTACTTTACTATATTTTGGCCAGGATAACAAAATTCATCCGCAAACAAAGCAAACACCTTTGGTCAAACGACGACCATAGCGCTGTTAATGGACATTACCAGAATGGGATACCGAATGGCAAGTACAGAAGAAATGGCCACATTAAGCACGAAAAAAAGGTGAAATGAGCCAACCACCCCATGTAAAGTAGTAATGAATCAGATCAGTAATCGAATTTTATCTCTGTAACTTAGTCTAACAACTACTTAAAACCTCAATAAGCAGTTCTAACACTCCCCTTCAGTATGTAATATTATGTGACAAAATTCTACAGAACTAAGAAAAGTCTTTATAAAAAAAAAAAAGCAAGCACAACCTAAAATGGAAAATGTTTTATTCTTAATACTGATGCAGAGAGGTTATTTTGGCACTGAAGTTTTTAGAAGCCTTAATTCTCTAAAGTTATTCAATGACCGTATTTATGAATTTTCAGTTTTTTAAAGCTAAATGTGTGTCCCAAATGAGGAGAGGTTTCTTTTTATCTGCAGAGGTTTTTTCCTTTTATTTTTTTATTATTTTAATATATCCAACTTTTAGCTGAGGGAACTTTAGTGCTAGTCCTGTGTTTCCTTTGTTGAAGGTTCAATGTTTTTTGTAAGAAATGCTGTTTAAAAAGAAAATAATTTTTCCCAGTCGTTATGCGAGAAATAGCAAGTTGTGGACTGAGAACACATATTAAAAAAAAAAAATATTATCTTAAGCACTGAAGAAAAATGGCAAAAATATATACTCGTTTTACTGATAAGCTGCATGACTCTTCTGCTCACTACCAGTACTTCGGAGAAAATGGTCTTGAGCAAGTCTACAATATGTCTTAATTTTTAATTTATACAAAATTTTATTTGTTGCCTTTCTCTGCATATATAATTTACACCGTGAAAATATTAGGGACTTCTATTTCAGTTTAAAATATGGCTGTGTGGGAAGTAGATTTGCATAATTAAGAAAAATAAATTAAACAAACAGCAACAACAAAAAAGAAAATCTAGCCCTGTGCTTACTGCAGAAGGTTTTGTAATGGCCCAGAGCTGTGCAGAATCAAACCACTATTTGGGGTTTGCTTAAAATACAAACAACAAACACCCTACCACCACCCCCCTAAGGTTGAATGTCTTTCCTATTAATTTTCATTAAGTTCTTTCTAAATCGCAGTGTTGTAGATGTTCTCTTTCAATGGTTGTATCTGGAAAAAAAAAAAAAATTACCTTCTCTTAGTCTGGGCCACGCAATCCATGTTTCACATAGTTGCCAATATGAATTCTCGGATACGGGACGGGAGGCTGCTCTCCGCATGGGGGACAAGCCTTCCTTCCCAGGTCTGACGGGAGGCGTGGGGTGAAGCCTGGCCCCACCTGAGTGGGATTTTTGCAGAGGTGGTCGTCACCCCCTTCCCCTGCTGTTGTCCCTCCCTGCAACAATCTCTTTCAATCACTGTCGCCGACATGGGATGCTGGTGGTGGCTTGTGCACCGAGGGCGGGGATGCAGGGCGCCGGGCGTCAAAATCACAGCCGCCCTGCGGAACCGGCGTTGGCAACTATGAGTTTATTTCCATGTCATTCTGTTTACTTGGAATTTGCACTACACATGTTGTGAGTGTATGCTTTATTTATTTGTAGTTTGAAATCCCATGCCTGCAAGAGAAAGGAAAGAAACCCAGTTACCTAGTGTTGTTCACTAACGCGGGAAGAGTTGCGATGATTACAGGACGCTGAGATCATCTTCATACACGGTGATGCACTATTTCACTATCATTCCATCAGGAGCCTCTATCCTATAGCAATAAATAACAGTACAGATATGTTTCTAATATACAGTACAGCTACTTGTACTGCTTTCTGAATACTTGAAGAAAATGGTATTATAAATAAGCCTATTAGCTATACCTTTTTACAATCTTGCAGTTTGTGGCGACTAAAGGAGCACACAGAGGCGATGAATGGTGGGATGGTAATAAGACTTCGAGTGTATGAATGACTTGGTTTAAATGGGTTTTTTTTGGCATTGAAGAAGGTACAAAAGCACTGACCGGATGATTAAGCATAATTTAATCTCCACTGTGATAAAACTTAAGCAATAAACATGGATTTAATAGAGAAATTCTGTTGTTGGAAGTATATTTTTGTTCAAATGAATGCTGTTTATTTTAAATTACCCAGTATGGATGCTTATTAGGATAAACAAATTCTTTGTTCTTGGTGTGTACAGTGATGCATGATATGTATTTGAAATGAAAAATTACTACATTTTGTGAATGTAGTTCTATCACCTGTAGGAGCGTTGAATCAATTGAAAGACCAAATGTTAAGCAGGTTTCTTTTTTAAGGCAGTTTAAATCTCTTAAAGTTCATGTGAACATTCCTGGTAAAGTATGTTTTTTCTGTATGTGTTAAGTTACACCCGTTTCTTAGAAAGCAAAACTAAAAGTTTTTTCACAGTGATATTAAATGGTTGATTTCTGAATAGTCTCTGTAGATACAAACAGGCTGCATTTCAGTTGTAAAAAGAGAAAGTTGCTGCACTATTAATTGTATTATCAAACTTCTAGATGGGTCTAGATCCACCTAATCTATAGAAACACCTCTTGTATTCAAACTTATTTTCTTGTAAGTTCAAATATGATCCGATATTGGAGTTGTGGGTTTTGTGTGGGTTTTTTTTTTTTTTTATCTCAACCCCTTGCAGTGATAGAGGAACCTGTATTAGATGGAGTGGATAATATGATGTAAGGGGGGATTTTCCACAAAACATGCCTGACAGGAAGGAAGTAAAATTGGCACAAAATTAAATCTTGCAATAGGTTTTGGTATTTTGCTTTCTGATTCCCTTTGAATAGCTCAAAAATTCAAGAACAAAGCAGCCATAGAACAAGACAGTTTAATTATCACCTGCAGAAATAAGTTCTGGAGATGGTTATCAAGTATTGAGAGTTTAAGGAAATCAGTGAATGTGCTAACAGTTTTTTCTTACTCCCCAGATCACTTGGAAAATCATTTTTTTAAAATACTATTCAGTGTTAATGTATTTTTGATGTTCTTGAAAGATACCGCTTTTCATGAAGTGTGTTCTGATTTTATTCTGTGGCATGGGAAATATGCAGTTAGCCTGATCCATATTCCAGTAGTAGTAAAGACACGCAATTGAAATGTTGTGTTTGCATTTTCATGCATACATTTAAGCAAATTTTTAGCCCTGTTATTTCCAGGGTACTACATTTTCCCACTTAATATATGGGTGGGTTTATTTGTATGTGAAATCTAATACACACATCTGTATTAGTAAGAAACAGAAGATGGCTGTTTGATTCCTTCTGAAGCTGAGTCGAGCTTCATTTGCTTTCATGATTTTTCAGAAGACATTGGCACTTCTAATAAACTTTTGGGTTTTTTTGGTGTCTTGACAGATGACAGTTCTTCCTTGCTGTACAACACTGGTTCACTGGTGGCCAACAAATGAGAGGTGTGATTCGTCTTTCAAGTGACATAATTTTTGACATAAAGATATAGTACTTTTTCTGCAATAAGATCGCATAACTTTTTTTTCTTTGCGATGTGTTTCTATTTTGGGGGCCGAGGGGAGTGAGTGGTTACGACAAATCCAGTGCTATAGAAGAATTGCCTGTGTTGTTTTAGCTTGTGTATTGGGATAAACAGTGCATGTGCCTGCCAAATACGAGCTGTGAAATACTTTCATTTCTGGTTCCCAAGAACAGTAATATTCTCTGATTTCCAAGAAAGAAGGCAACGCCTCTACTGAGAAGGTTCAATTACATAAATATGAGAGAAGTCTTTGAAGTTGTTGCTGCTCTTTATATTCAAGGTCAAAGTGTGTTACAGAAGAAAGGTGAAAGCTACCTTTTTCTTTTTCTTTTCTTTTTTTCCAGTTTGCAAGTAGGATGAAGGATGTTGTTAGGGGAAGGGAGGAGGGAAAGGAGGAATTTTCCTCGGAGAAATTTCCTGTTTACCTTCTCTGAATTTTTTTATTACAGAGCTGTAAAGAAAACCAAATAATACATATTTCCCTTTTATATTGTGGTCCAGCAGCACTGGTACAAGAGAGGTAGGTATTAGTCAGGAAGACCATAAGGTCTGTCTTTCATTTGGGTAACTGTAACGTTGGGAAATGCTGGAAGAATAAAAACCCACACCTAACCAAATCCAACAGCAGTTCCCCCAACACGCCCCCAAGGTATGCTTTGGTACATACTCTGAATGTACACTGTGGATAACTATGGGAAAACTTCCCTCTTTGCCATAGCAAGTAAATGTTTGTGTTTCAGAACCAAGAACCTAACAGTGATTGGTGTTGGTGCTCAGCCAGCATTGAAATCGGACAGATTGTTGAAGGAATGTTTAAAAGGTATGTTTAAAAATACATGCCTAACTCCAGACTGCGTACTCAATCATGATGCCAAGTCCGAGGTTTTACTCACCTGTTTGATCAATACTGTTCGTTATGTGTTGGGGAGAAAAGACAGTTTCAGAAGAAACCGAATTAATCTTCTGAGGCAGCCACTGTTCGGTAAACACCACAGACCAGTTAAGGCTTATTTATTCTACTGAAAATTATACCTTTCAGTGGTATAAAACTGATTTATCTAGGGCCGTTGGTGTGTTTGCTCTGTCAAACAAAACCCAACCAATGCTAAATTTTTTTTTTTACTGTAAAATAGCAAAAATTGGAGCATGTCATGCCTTTCTGTCTTAGTCTTCTCCATTACTCTGTAATGAAACAAAAATTGGTTAGAAAGGATTGTATTTCATGTATATTGAGGGGATGGAAGCTTTAGCAATAGGTAAATCTCAGTATTTGCTGCAAGTTACTCTTGTCTTCATCGTGTTTCTTGTGGTGAAGAGGATACATAAGGCTGATATTATTTAGGTATTATGTAGGAGTTAGAAAAATGGAGAGAGGAGGAATACCAAAACTTCCTTGGGATGTCATTGTGAGCCAACTCAGGAATTGCTCTTTAGAAGAACAGTGCTTTGCATTTCTGCACGAATTGAGGAAATTTGGAGTGAAGGATGTCTTGATGAAAGTGTGTCAAATTGGTGTTTGAACCACAAACAGCAGCCTTCAACAAGATGAGAAGTACTGTTGTGAAAGTGCTGGTCTGTGAAAAAATGTGGACAAAAGCATCAACTTATTAACAGCGTAATGGCACTGCATGGACCATTAATGGGCTTATTAATGTTAGCATGATTATATGTTAATGAAATAGTTGTATGTCTCGGTGTAAGAACTGAAGATGGTGAGGGGTGATTCCTAAAGCAAGAAACAACATAAACTGTAACTTTCTGCAGATGGACATGAAGATTTTTGGCAGTTAAATGATGTAATGCACAGCTGGTGGTATTTTTAAACCAGATGCTTTTCACATCTGACCAGGTGCTTTGGCCCTTCTCTCTGTAACACTAAGTTTATGATGCCACAGTCAACCCGTCGTAAAATGAACATTTGTGTAGTGTCTTCATCTCGCTGTTAAGATTTGTCTGATTCTTTCCTTGAAGATGTCCTGCTGTCTGAGTCTACCACCTAAACGTCACCTTAAATCTTTTGAGTCACCTCAAACTCTGCATTGGGCGTCTCTCTATACGGGAAATGGTCAACAGCAGTTCCAAGTGTTGACTAACTCCTCAGGCCTTCCCAGTATTAGCCCATCTCATAATATTGCGGAAACAATTAAAAAATCTTTCTTACCAAAGTTCTGCCGTCTTCAGGGTATTTCTCCTGAGCGCCTTTGGAGATACTTCACTGATACAGTGGTTGATAGAGAAGAAATAATTTTGGATGCTGATCTACTGGGTGGTTTTTGCGTAAGGGTACTGACACCAATTAACATGTGCAGATGCTTGATCATCTGCTTTGGCAAGCTTAGATTCTCTTGCTAATACACAGTTTAAACTGGCTTTATGATGTTGCTTCTTGTTTTCCATTGATGTTACTAAAACAGTTTGAAAAGTCAAGATACCTTCTATATAGGCAAACCCTCGGGAGTGAATGTCCCCACCCCACTGCAGTTGTAGTCGTGGGTGTGGGATTCCCATCGCCTTTCTTCTTCCTTTTATTCTTTTGTGAATGGGAAAAGAACTTTGTCAAAATCCATTAAGATGATCACAAAATATATCTGCATATAGACACTTTTATTCCAGGCTAAGAGACTGGAATACATCTCAAAATTAGTACGTCTCTGTACCAGTAGCAGTGACACTGGAGATGGAGAAGGAGTTACTCCGGTGCGTGTCTGTTTGTCTTGCTCTGCTTGTGGTTGATTACTGCATGACAAAACCAGGTTTTACCAGAGTAGTATATAATACATTATCGGAGTTCCACGGAAATAAACATTCTACTACAGCCCTGCATATTTAAGAATCACCTAGGACAAACTTTTTTCTGTTATTTGTACTTCTCATAGGGTGGCTAAATATTAGACAGACATTTTCAAAGTTCATTGTGGAAAGAGGCACTGAATTCCTCTGGCAGCCTCACAAGAAGAAAATGTCCTCATTCAAAATACAACCAACTTGTTTACTTTTTGAAACTAAGCATCAGATATGTGATAATCTCAGATGCAGGCTTTGAATAAATTCCCTTCTTTGGCTCCTGTGAGTTTTAGAGCAAGGAAAAGATTTTTCAGCTCCGGGAGACACCCATTGAGAAAACTCTTTATAAAAAGACAGCAAATATATCTAGAAAAAACTAGAGCTCTACAAGGAATTAAAGCATTTGCCTGTATTTATGAAAGGTTCTTCTCTGTTGTGCCCTGCTTTTCTAGTCTTAACCTTTATGCCTCTATTTATTTCTGCGTTTTGCCTTTTTAGTGCAGCAACCTTTCTCACTAGAGTTTCGCTGTGTGCAGTTTTTGTGTATGTCAGGTGTTGTTTTGCCTCTTCGCTAAAGCCCCGTGGCATTTACCTGTCCTCCTGGTTCTGCTTTCCTGGAGATCGCTCTCGGTGGTACCCCAGCTATGCCAGAAGGTGTCCCAATAGCTCCATCCCAGTTCTGCTTGTATGGAAAGCTTAGGTAGCTCCTATGTTCCCCTTATGTCCTGTCTGGGCTCTGTTGGCTTTCTGCTGGAGGGGGGCTGTCACCCCAGGGAACATTTCCAAGCTCAGACCGAAGACCATAACTTTGGTCGGTCAGTTTCATTGCAGATAATGCCTTTCCACGCTGCAAGCCTCACCTGTAAGCTCCCTGATGAAAGAAATGTTTATTTGACTTTTCCTTTCTGTTTTTGGCTCTGCAGCCTTCTGTCTGATGGTCCAGAAGAAGGTGCGATGTTGGTTCTTTTGGTGATGCTAAAAAAAGTATAACAGCAAGGAGAAAATGCTCGAGTTAAAAATTTGCATTACTTTATTGGATAAAGAAAGAAATGTTACTTTTTTTTTTTAAAATAAAATCATGCATTTTATCATGTGATTGATCTCAGGGTACAGCAAAGGCAACAATTTTTCTTTCCTGGATTCTGTCACTTGTTACTTAAGTGCAGGAGCTTGTTTAAGCTCGCAGGGCTGTCCCACCATGGCACTAGGTGTCTCTACTCCCTCTGCATCTTTGAACTCTTTTTCAGATCTTTGTCCTCTCAGAAAAGTGCACCCTGTGGCCCTCCTCTGGCCAAGCTATTTCAGGACACAATCTTTAGCAGTGTGCAGAATTTTTCCTGTTCTGCTCCAGGACGGACGGGACTATTTCTGCCACACAGTGTGGCAGTGTAACATCACCCAACATCTTGTGATGTTACGTTCTGTGTAGGGAGTCCCCACGGATCAATCTCATGTCCTCCCCGCTCTCACCCGCTTCTGTTGTGTTCTTTGCTGTGATCAAATATTGCCACAGGTGTTCCGGACTGCGATTTTTGAGGTATTCAGTAAGTTTCAGACCCATACCATTTAGTGCAGTGTCTTTTTTTTTTTTTTTTTAATGTATATACCTGCAACTTACAGCTTGCTCTCCTGCCTCTACTGAAATGCGTAAAAGCCTTTAACCCTCTGACTGTAAACTTACCAATTTCAACTATATTCTAGGCCAAGTGACATGAGTCACCATGATCTTAATATAATGAAGGCCAAGTTGTAGGTCCGCCTTCCATGTTCATTGGAGACCTGGGTGTGAAGAGAGGTCTTTAAGCCTCCTATCTGCCTGGCTCAGAAATTTCTCAATACAGAACAATTAGTTCTCAGGCTGGGACATCTGCAAGAACACCATGTGCAGGCTCTGCCAAGCACAGGACCACAAACAGGTACGTCGTGTGTTGGGTTAGAGAGATCGTTATCCATGTCCAGATACCAGTCACGCAAAGCCAACCGCTGCACTTCTTACTTAAAATTCCTCTGTGTCCCTCAGCCCTGTTCAGTTCAGTTGAGCTGAACACCAATATTCCTACAAATGCTGAAGCACTGCTGCCCTCTCCTCACTGCCTGTACTTGGGGTTTCCTCCTCTCTTTTGGCCTCACTCCGTGAGAAATCTGGAAACATGAGGGCATCCCGGCAAAGTCCCTGCTCCAGGGGAGTTTACCTCCACCTCCCCAGCACCAGTGCCATCAAATACTGAGGTGGAAAAAAGGAGGCAGGGAGGCTATGGGTGCTGGAGGAGGGAGAAGGGGGTGCTGCCCTGGGCTGTTAGCTTGTGAAACGAGGCGTTGAATACCGAGCGTGCCTTTTCTGCCTCTTGGGTTCTGGGGTCAGGTTGCTGCAGCCCACACTTGGCCCTCTGCTCTAACAAACTTGACCAGATCAGTAGGCGAGGAAGTGCTTGACGGCTAGCCAGCTCCCCGAGAAGGGCTATTAATGGAGATGCACAAGATAAAAACCTTCAGATCTGCTGGAATTACAGGAGGACGTAGCCGTCAGGGAATGAGCCCTGAAATCCTCAGGGAATAGAGGTGGAAGGGGCCGTGTGGTCCAGGGGCAATGGCTGGGGAGTTGTGGTATCTAAAGTATTTATGGGAGTTGAGGTTGCTGAGGTCTCAAAGCTCTTCTGCAGAGATCAGATGGGCTGCAAAATAGTTGTTTTCAAAGCTGAAGAGGTCTCTCCTGTCGCGACATGGACAGTGGGATAGATTGCACCCTCAGCAAGTTTGCCGACAACACCAGGCTGTGTGGAGTGGTCAACATACTGGAGGGAAGGGATGCTTTTCAGAGGGACCCAGACAGGCTTTTGAGAGGTGGGCCCATGTACACCTCACGAAGTTCTACCAAGCCAAATGCAAGGTCCTGCACCTGGCCCACAGCAATCCCAGGCACAAATACAGGTTGGGCAGAGAATGGACTGAGAGCAGCCCTGAGGAGAAGGACTTGGGGGTATTGGTGGGTGAGAAGCTCAACATGAGCCAACAATGTTCACTGGCAGCCCAGAAAGACGACCGCATCCTGGGATGCATCAAAAGAAGGGTGGCCAACAGGGCAAGGGAGGGGATTCTGCATGTCTACTGTGCTCTGATGCGACCCCACCTGGAGTACTGTGTCCAGCTCTGGGGCCCCCAACATAAGCCACAACATGCTGTTGGAGCATGTCCAGAGGAGGACATCATCCAAAGACGATCAGTGGGCGGGAGCACCTCTCCTATGAAGACAGGCTGAGAGAGTTGGGATTGTTCAGCCTGGAGAAGAGAAGGCCCTGGAG
>JAOQGH010000032.1:3882638-3898348 GCA_025769975.1 Gallinago jamesoni
GCCTGGTCTGGTGGGAGGTGTCCCTGCCCATGGCAGGGGGGTTGGAACAAGATGAACTTTAAGATCCTTTCCAACCCAAACCAGTCTGTGATTCTATAACCAGCCGTGTTTGGTGAAGGTTGCCTTGTTTCTCACAACTGCTGCACGGTGCCTGCACAGCGTTTGAATGCTCTCTTGGCTCTAGACATTGCCAAAGCCCTTGATCTGGGGGGTGGTGACAACCATGGGTCTCTCCTGTCCCTCTGCACAGCTCAGGCAGGGTTGGGACGAGCCACAAGAGAAGTTGGGCCATTCCTGGCTTTGGGAGCACCCAAGGCAGAAGCTGGCTGGGAACTTGTAACTGAGCATTTTGTGAAAGGGAAAAAGTGAATTTTTTGACGCTGAAGGTATCAATTTCAGGAAAGGAGAAACCAGTTCCCAGCTTGTTTGGTTTAGCCGAAAGACAAAGGCTAGGAGAAGCTGAGGTGACACTGCAGCGTAACAGAAAAAGGAAGGTGTTTTAACCAAAGAATGATGTTGAAACAAAAACAGGTGGGTAGAAGTTGGTCAGCAGAATATTTAAGTTGGTAATTTTCTGATTTTATTGTGTGGGACCAGAACAGTCTTTTAAATGGAGTTATGGGGGGGAAAATGCTTCTTGGCTTCACCCTGGAGCTTGATAAACTTCCAGACTGGGCCTCCTGCTACACACAGGGGTTGACAAACCCTTTCTTTTCACCTGTAGATTTCCAGGCATTTCTGGGTTTGGAAATAAGTTGGGAAAAAGTTTTCAGTGCTGAAACAGTCCCGTCCTGTATTTCCTCAAAAAGGTTTTCCTTCTCCCTGCTGTCTGTTTCAAAGGATAGCTTTCCTCAGAAATGCATGCTATTTTGCTTTAAAAAAGAGATTTTAAGAAGCCTAAACCAAAACAAAACAAGCTGTTATTTTTCTTTGAACTCCAAATTTGTAGCATTTTTTGAAATTTGTGTTCCCTGTTAGAAATAAACTTAGGTGTTTGTTTTTTTTCTTTTTTTTTGGGGGGTGGGGGGAGCGAGAAGGAACAACAAATGTATGCACCCATGTCCATGTGTCCGCATCCGTATGTGTGTCCGGGTATGTGGGCTCAGCTGCGCATCCCTGTCCTTTGCAGAGCTGCAGGGTTTTTTTTTTTGGTGGGTTTTTTTTTAGTGGCTTTTTTTTGGTGGGTTTATTTTGGTGATTTTTTTTGGGGTGTGTGTGTGTTTTTTTGGGGTGTGGGTTTTTGGGGAGGGGGTGTTTTTTGGGATGGTGTTTTAGGGTTTTTTTTTGGGGTTGTTTTTTGGGGGATTGTTTTTTTTGGTGGTCCTTTTTGGTGTTTTTGGGGGGCTTGGGATTTGTTTGTTTTGGGTTTTTTTTGTGTGTGTGTTTTTTTTGTTTTTGTTTGTTTGTTTTGTTGTTGTTGTTGTTGTTAGTTTGTTGTTGTTTTTTTTTTTTTCAGGGGTTGGAAACACCCGCACATTCCACGGGGTCTTTTCCCGCAGCAGGACTGCTTTTTCCTCCGTCAGCCTGTCAGACACCCGCTGCTCTCCCCCCTTCCCCCCCCCGCGTCGCTGCCGTTGGCCGGGGCTGCGCTGCCACCTGCTGCGCACAGCCGGAACTGCAGGGCTTAGTCGGGGCGGGGGCGGCGGGGGGGGGGGGGGAGAGTTATCCAGGCTTGGGATGTCCATGTGGTGTCTCCTGTGCTTCACTCTCCTGCTCTGGGCCGGGAATGAGTTCTGGAGAGTTGATACGCTTCTGAAATGTACATAAAATTAAATAGGGATAATGTGAATGGTGTTTCCTAATTAATGATGTGGAGCCCCCCCTGCCCACGTGTGTGTGCTCTTTCTACCAGAGATCGCTGTGGTCCAGGGCATTTGCCTTCTCACTCATGTCACGAATTTACATCAAGTGGGTTGTGCAGGTCTCTCGGGGCAGAATTAGGCCTTCGCTGCCAGACGCAAAAGCCCTCGCAGATAATACACCTGACTTCAGAGTCGAATAGAATCATAGAATCGTCCAGGTTGAAAGGGACTTTTAAGATCATTGAAGGCTGGGTGAAAGATAAGGATAACATTTCTTTTTCCCTGGCAGGGTATGAAATAATTCTCTTCTACGAGAAATCTGCTTGGCAAACGCTGGCTGCTGTTTTTGGGTCTTGCTGGTTTCTGGGGTGGTGCCATGCCTCCAAAGGCCAGCACCCCTTTTCCCTCCTGTGAAATCCGGGCAGAGCCTCGCTCCTGGGCAGTCGCTGCTCAGGGTCAGCTTCCAGGGCGGGAGGGTGAATCGCAACCATCTTTCTGAAGCGTGAACGGATCGTATCACTCCTCTTTCCACTCTGCTTCATCCTCCACAGCCAGCCCCCGGCACCTTGTGGCAGCGACCGTCGTCCTGCGCCGCAACCGAATTGTAGCGTGGGATGAACGCTGCCACTGCCAAAATGCAGTTTCGGGGACTAAATAGCACTGATTCCAGCTCTGCAAACATAAAAAGGAAGCGTTCCTCCTTCCTCCAGCCCCATCCAGGCTTTTCTTCCCAGTGCGCTGGGGCTATGTTCAGAGATGCTGGTTTTTTCGGGGAGCCGGATAATAGTGGGTGCTGTCTGTAACCCAGCACAAGGCGGCAATTCAGTGAGATGTTTCTGTTGATGCCATAAAACACAAAAGCATGATTCAAGGGGAGCAGCCAAATCTCAGGGATGAAATTGCAGCCCGTGTATTATGCCGAAGACAGGGCCTGTGTTTTGCTAATCTACAGCAGCTCGGCAGTGTTTTCAATTTTAAATCTGAAGAAAAGAAAATCTGGATGTAAATGCAGCCATGAAAGGAATTACAGATGGCAAAGAAATGTGATATAAAAATATAGCCAGGATGGGCAGGCAGAGATTTGTTAGCTATTTATTTTGGATGGGGGGGATCCCATCCGTGCATGCGAGCGCGAACCCAAGTTAAAAGTTTCTCTAATCTACTGTGGAAGTCAGCCTTAAAAAATGAAGGTGAGGTGCAGTGCTGTCTCCCTTTGCAGGGTTGATTTTAAAGTATGCAGGGTTGTGTCTTACCCCTTAATTATGCTGCATCCTCACTCTCAAAGATGTGCATGGTTTTTACTCTATTGCCACCCTCTTCTTTTTTTCTTTTTTATTTATTGAGGAATTCCTTACCTTCCGAACTGAGAAATGAGCACCTTCTCTCAATGTATTTTCCCTTGCTGTCGGATGCAAAAGTAGCATAGATTGTATGAAGTTGTTTGTATAATCAGGTACTAAGCACTGAAGGAGAGTTGCCATTTCAAGACTTTACTGTCTTCCTTTCCTATGTCCTCAGGAAAGATGCAAATGAGTCACAGAGTGGAAGTCACTGAATATTGCAAATACTATTTTGCTCCTGATAAATTAACACACTAACCGCCTCAAGGCGACTCTGAAGGTTGCTCAGAGCACGGGTGGCACTGTTGAATTGCTTTTCTATGACATTCATCTTCAACCCAAACAAATTCTACAATAGTTTAAAAAAGAAAAGAAAAAAAAAAAGTTCATACTTTAAAGGCTCAAGAGGAAATCAGGTTGGCTGGCCTTGGTCATTACAAAGTACCTGGGAATGTTTTTCGGGTTTTTTTTTTCTTCCTTATGCCTCTTAAATTTTATACCAAGACAAAAGAGCTGAAATAGTTTAGTCAATCTGTTGTAAAACTAAATGAAGCTGGTAACATGCAGTCTGAATTTCCTCCGGGCTTGGATCTCAACAGCCAGGATTTTTTGGGAGATCCTCCTTTTGAGACAGAATGGGGAAAACCTTTCATGACTAACCATTTCTCTGAGATTTTTGAATGTGTTTAAATCCACAAAGCAGGGGGCAGGTACTGCAGGTTTTATAGCTTAGGCAGCACGTCAGGTCTTTTATCAGCAGAGATAAACCAGACCATCACAGGAGCGAAGAGTTTCAATTCCAACTTCTTGTTTCTTTTTAACCCGTGTACAAACCATCCTGTCCTGTCAGTGCAGTTTATTGTGAGCTGATCTCAAGTGGGGCAGATAGGATTCCCCCCCAGGACGCGTTTTCTCCTGATTTTGTTTGTAAATATGTCGCTTTGTTCTGGGGATGCTAGTTTCATTAATACAGTGGAGTATTTACCCATACCAGACTGTGCTGTTTGACTGCTTATATAGGAAAAATGATTTCAAAGAAGATTAAAACACATCCTAGGTATAGCCTGAAGTTACAGGGGCGAGCCTCTATTGAAAAAAAAAAAAAAGAAAGAAAAATGATTTAGCCTGTTAGAAAAGCTGGAGTGCAAAGACAAAAGCTGCAAACACACAAGTCTATTTCTGCATTTGAGTGAGGATAGAAAGGTTTGAAAAAATGTAGGGCCTAATTCTCCTGCCACAGGGTTGTTTTCCTCACCTTGGTGGGGGTATCCCTGAATGACATGAGTGAAATCCTCACGCTTCTGAACTGAATTCAAGCTTCAAAAGGTTTTAGGTGCAGATACTATCTGTGTGTGTTAAACCACAGCCACTAAATGTTTGTTACCTGGAGTGAAACTCTGGGTAATTTGTGATAGAGTTTTTTTAAAAACTTTTAATAAATTTTGCATTGTCAGTTGGCATTTTATTAGACTCCAGGCTGAAAGTTTAATCCATAAAAATGTGTGTCAAGTGGTTGATGAGTATAAATTGCTGAACAATACAGGCCTGTGAGGCTGGAGGATGCAGGAGAGAGACATTTCTGTCTTCTGCATTGAGGAACTGGACTGTGAAATTAAGCACACGGTTTTGCAACCTTGTTATTTTGCCGTTCATTTCTTGGAGTTCCATTGCTGCGGGCATGTTCAATTTATGAAGACACCCAAAGAGATAAGAAATCCCCTGCGACAAAGACAAAAGAAAGCAAATAAAGGGAAAAGCTGTCGGAAAGAGGTTAAAGAGTGCAGGAGTCTGGTATCGCTTGAGAAAAGCCCTTGAGAAATCCAAATGTTACCCAGATGACATATAGGATATTGAATCTTTTTAATCTTCATGAAGGATAGATGTATAGGATTTCCTGCTCTTCAATACAAGACAGAAGATGTTCTCTAATACGTGCCCTCCCTGCCTTTCCCAGGCACACGGAGGTGGTCTTGGGGGTGCCCTCCAGGGTGAACTCTGGGGGTCAGCCCAGAAATAAGGGGCTTAATTTGCAGTGAGAAAGGTTCTGGTTAGGTGTTAAGGAAGCCATGGCATGTCAAGGCCGGGGAGGTGTTGTGAGAGCTTGCAGGGATTGCTCTGGTATTGGGAATCATTGAATATTTGAGGCAGGTGTTTCGGGTACCTTTCTGCAACGCCATAGGAGGATCTGAACCCAGTTTGGGGCTAAAGGATGGATTAAATGACCTCTCATGGTCTGTTTCTTTCTCCAGCTCCTTGATGATGAGAGAGGGACTTTCCTGGGCTCTACCTAGAGGCTATTGCTCATCCCAATATCAGATAATGTCACTGAGTCTCACTTGTCTGCAAGGGACTGTGTGTCTGTAGCTTTCTTCTGCAGAGGTGAGTTTCAAGGTTTTTTCACTATTATCTTGTTGTGTTAGATAATGTTAAAACAATCTAGTGCATTTTTCTGATTATTTTGAAAACAAACAAGAGAAAAATATTCTTACTCCACAGAGCTCTTTATCTGTAGTTTATATAACACACAAACCAGGACCCTGAGTTTTTTAAATGAAGGAGGGCAAGAGGACAGCCTGGGCAGAATGATGCTGGCCAGAGATGAAGTAAATCACAGTTTGGAGAAGTCAGTCACATATGTTAAAATAAAGTAATTGTGTTGTTTTCTGTGCTCTTGGTGTATACAGAAACCTAAACCTGGGGCTGGCAAAACTTCTGATTAGCAGTAGTAGTCTGTAGCCGAAGCTTTGGGAGATAGGACAGGGAACAAAGTTACTACAGACAAATCCTGCTCATGCCGTGTCTGTCAATCCCTGTGTTAACATCTAGGCATCACACAGCGTGTGTTCCACCATGTTTATACCCAGCTGTGGCCCCCCAAACAGCTGGGTAGTTCCTGCTTGCATCTACTGATATTTTTTCTAGACTGATATAACTTCCACTAATCACATTGGGTTGTTTGTGAAGAAATGTTCCCTGATTTCTCACCCATAAATGGCTCTTTCAACAAGTTTGCCACAGTCCCTCTGTCATCAGTAGGTATCTACTGCCTTCTCCAGACTGTGGACGGCCACTGAACGGTTACTTAAGGACTTTTTTCTAAGCCAAAGGGTTCTGCTTTGCTTTGTCTCTCTTCAAATGGAAGCCATTCAACGTTGTTTCTGACACTTATTATCCTCTTGTCTCCACTTTCTTCTCTATGCCCTTTTTTTGGAGACTCTGCAAGCGGTCCCTTTCTGTTTGGGTTGTGCTAAAAAGGAGACACGAGGGTGGCTGGGGGTCACCTGAGCAGATGTGGGCGGACAGAAACTGTTCCGGGCACTGTTTGTTTCTACCAGAGTTATATTGTACCTCAGATGCTTCAGATGAGCAAAATTTGCTTCCCTCATATAGGAAAATGTGACTTTCATAGGCTTTGAATTTGGGGTTAGTATTAGCATTATATCATAGTAAATGAGATGTGTAATAAACAGTGATGCATAGAGGCTTTTCTGGTCATTACTCAAAGCTAGGAAAATATCCTTTCTTACACTGCTCAACTGAAATCTTGATGGCTTAAATAATTTTACTGGCCAAAGGCTTTGAGAAAAATATTTTGTCAAATTCCTGATTATAACAAAGTAGTAGCATAGACTGCACTCCTCGATTACAGAAGTAATTTCAGTCACTCTTCTCCTACAAAAGGAGTACTCAGAAAGACAGATGGCATATAACTAAATCTAAATGTAAACCAGAGATTTCATGTTGCTCATGGAATGGGACCCTGTGGCATTTGCAGCCAAGGCACACGAGGGAATACAAAAGTTTCGACGTGGAAGATGTTCTCCGTAACATCCCCATTTACAAAGTGTTCTGCCACATCCTGGAGATGGACCAAATAGATTATAAAGAAAAGGTTCATTTACTCTGGATGGATGGCGCTCTCTAAAATAAAATGTCATCAGATAGATTTTTATCTGACACAGAAGCTACCTTGTAGACAAGGTCTTCACGATGGATGAATCTGAAGCTCTGAGCCTGAGCAATTTGGCATGTCTCCCAAGATGACCAGAATTTCACATATTGCAGCTATTTTCTCCATGCTTTAGCATATCCCACAACCGCTGTGAGACTATCTGTGCGACACACACGAGCGTGTTCCCAGGATCTGGTGGCCTCACAGTCTGTTTGGGACAGTTTGCCTGGTGTTTTTAGTGGGGGCAGATAAAAACACAGGGAGGTGCAAATTCCTCTCCTGCCATCTCCTCCTTCATACTCACCTTCAGTGAAGGATGATGAAGCACATAACCAGTTAGAAAAGAGTCTAGAAAACGTGTTCCCAACTCTACCACAGGTTTCTGTGCATTTAAAACCTTAGTAGAAGTTGCTTAGCCTCCCCAAGCAGGTACTATTGATCCACTGCATGCTTGTCCTCCCCGGCACTAGCAGTCCCATGGCCTTTATCAGGAATATTTACATCCCTGAGTTCATATTTGCATTTCTTCTTCCTAGAATAGGGTCTAAATGTTCAGACTTAAAGGGTCAAGGCCCATCAGAGGGAAGCTCTGCCCCTGCAGCCAGCCCAGAGTATTTAAACTGTTGAGGAAAGAGAAAATGCCCAGCGTGTTTTCCTTTGTGAGGGTCACCAAAGTTGTGTTGGTGACAATCCAGTTCTTGGTGATAGATTCTGGAAAGGGATTGTTTGGATGGCACATACTGCATATTTTTTGCTTTCAGTCAGTCATGAAATTAATAGAAACTCTAGACTCTTTTTTTTTTTTTTTTTTTTTTGCACTCTTCCAGTGGTACTTCCTGAACAATTCCATCTTCAGTTATGTTTTGGAGGAAAACATGAGGAAAGCACAAAAGGGGTGTGTGTGCCAGTGAGCCTCGTAGGCACCTGGGGATCCAATGGTGAGGGAAGATAGGATAGAAATAGGTAGGGAGTTGAATGTAGTGGTGAAGAGTAAGCTTAAGCACGGTGGGGCAGGTGAAAGCTTCCTTAAGACTGAGAATTATGTGTGTTCTTAATTTCTTTTCCTCCAAAGCCTATAGAAGTGGCCACTGCTGGGATTTATACTGTGGAGCAGTTGATTGACAGGAGGGAATGACATCTGGTGAGTGACTTCAGTCAGGGGCTTTATTCGCAGAGAAATTAAGTGCACAAAAACATGAGTCAAAATGTATATGTAAGCGAGGACAAACATGCTAAGTGCATTGACCCGCGCTTCACGGTTCGTTCCCCACCGTCTTCTGGCGTGTCATTGTGTACGTCCTGCTCCCCCGAATCCCTGCCTGCAAAGCGGAGACAATTCTGATATGGATAATGAACCCCTATGGAAGATCTAGGGGATTTGCTGTCAGGCGGGAGGAGGGCTCTGCCAGTGCTGGCAAGTGAAAGCTGTACTTCCCATCCCATTCTTGATTGCCCAGAGGCAGGTGACAGAGCGGTGACAGAAAGCCGACAGCCTTCCTTATTGCAAAGGGCGACCACCACGCAGCACGCCAGGAAGATGAGAAATGCGAAATGAAAAAGAGATGCCGTCTGCAGGACGCTTCCCACTGTTCTCACTTTATGGTGTGTTCACTTGTCAGGAGCCCCCCAGGTGGTATAATGAAACCCTGTCAAATTATTCTGCCGCAATAAACCGGGACATGGAAGCAAGGCTTGCCCTAATGGCGAAACCCCCTGCCATGGCAAAGCCTGCCTTTTACCTGCAGAAGTGCTCGGAACAGCTCAGCGAACACCAAGCACCCCCAGGGCTACCTGGCCTCCTGGGGTGAACCCTTGATGATGCCTAAACAAATATTCCTTTGCTTACAAATGTGCCTATACTCGTTGGCCAGGGGTTGTCCATCTGAACTAGCCAAGGGCACTCGCCACCAGCTCACCATCTAAATTCTTGACGTCTGTCTTGGAGCTACCCAAAGAGAACAAATGTCTCCAAAATGCAGATGTCAGGCTTTTCCCTTCTTCCATGTTTCTGAGAGAAGTGGGAACAGCCATGAAACCATGAACTTGCCAACTGCAGGGTGCTGTTCTCGTTTACACTGAGGCTACGGGACATGGCCTGACCAGACCCAGGGCTCAGACTCCTGACAAAAAAGAAAAGGAGAAACAGCTGCCTCAGTTATTCCAGCTCTGAAGAGAGATACCATTATCTTTTTTAAGAGCGGCTGCACAAATGGAGAAAGGTAGCATTTCCTCCCCCTCCCGCCCCCCAGTGGATAGCCAAATCACTGTCTCTACATATAAATATTTACAGAAATTACTAGTTTACAAATAATTACAAAATGCGTAGTAATTGCAAAATAAAATGTATAAATATTTGCAAAATTAGTTGCTTCCCAGTGTAGCAGATGCAAAAAATTTTTGTTAAAATATTCCTGCATCGCTCACTAAATACATAAAGAACGTATTCAAATCTAGTGATAATAAGAGCTTAACTTAGGTTGCTCCTTTTTCCCTTTCCCTTGCCTGCGTGCCATGAAGATTAAATCAGAATCAATCTTTACATTTGAATGTAATCGAAAAGGAGCATAATACTTAGGTTTGCACTAGAGAAAATATGCTTGAAACCACCCCTTTTGACCAAATTGCCTGACGCTGCTGGTGGAAGGAAGGAATAACCTTGTTTATTCATTGTCGGAAGCACATTCTCCCAACAGGGGCCTTCATAATAGATCAGGCTGGTAGCTGTGCTGTGTTTAAATTCTCCCTGTCAATACAAAGTTGTTACTTTAGTTTGTCTTGTCAATCTTTGAGTCGTGGAGGAGCGGTGTCGATCCTGGAGCGGCGGCACGAGCAGGGACAGCCAGCAGCGCCCCTGGGAGCCTGCAGGAACCTGGCCACCAGCCGTAATTTGTGGGAATTTGGGAATGAAACCCTTTCACGAATTAGTCATGCACAACAACAATAACAACAAAAATCCTCCTCAGCCCTGAATAAGATAAAGAGATGATTCGCCAAAAGCCCGATTCGCCCAGTTCTGGGTGAGGGAGGTGCTTGTGCCAGGTCTGTCTTCTCCTGTAGAGCGGGGGCTTCTTTTCCCATGGACACTGGAGAAGCCCTATCTTTTTGAGATAATAGGATTGAAATTGCCTCTGTACTAATGACGAGAAACGAGCAGCGCTTTGCCTGCTCAGGGGACTCTCCTGCTTTGTTCCGGCTGAAGCTCGTGCTTGTCCTCAGGGTGGCTGGGACCTGGCAAGGCCACCGGTTCTGTACCTGCAGGGATTTTCTCTATAAACGTAGTGAAGGAACAGAGCATTTTAAATCTGCTGGCCCGTAACTCTGAGCGCCTGGTGCAGCTCCCCTTGGGATCTCGTGGCTCTGCAAAGCCTTCAGTTCTCCTGCAGATAGCCTCCGTTTAGTTCCAGTTCATCCCTTGCTGTGAATCATCCTAACGAAGACGGAAAGCAAAAACTCTGGGAGCAATGGCGGCGAAGGACAGCGTGCTTCTTCTCCAGAAGAAGTTCAAGGCCTATCTTAATTGAATGGAGGAGGTCAAACAAGGATTGGGTGTCTCATCTGATCACCCAGCCTGCACTGACACCACCTACGTGCCTCTTGGGAGAGCAATTTTATCAGTGCCATCACTGAAACCCCTTACATAAAATAATAACTGCTTTCATATTTCTCATACACTTATATCTGTTGCAGAAGTCTTCATTCTTCAGAGAAAATTGTAGCATGCAGAAACCATGTCTTCCATCTTTACCTGGTGACTGAAGTTTTCATGTTTGTCTTCCCCACTTGCTATTTATTTCCACATCCTGCTGGGGGGGCTGTTTTATCTATAGAGGGAAAAAATATTCAACATGTTTCAAATAACCTCCATCAAATTAGAAGCCGAGTGGGAAATGTTCCCGCAAATGTTCCTTGGAATTCATAAAAGCTGGACATCAAAAATTATGAAGTTATTTAAGGTTTTATTTTCTGCAGCTAGAACAACACAAGATAAATCAGAGAAATGACATAATGTCTTCCAAGTGTCTGGATTCAAAGCTTTTGCAATTTTGAGTGCATCTGTATACCAGAGACTGTTTCTATTTCCCTTTCATTCATATGCAGATACACTGGGAAACTAACACATCTGATGTTTAGCGGGTAAACATTTACAGAACAAAGTATTATAGTTCCCAAAATAATTTAAAAATTGGCCTATCTGCAAATTACAGTGAATGATGATCATCCGGGGGCCTGATAGGATGCAATTAGCATTCACCAAAGTCAGCAGAGCCGCAGGCGAGGGTGCCAGGAGGCTGGGGGGGATGTTGGGAGGGAAGGGGAGGTTTGGCATCAGCTGCCGTCTGAACGCCCCTTGTGTCTCTCCCAGTGGCTGTCGGACTTGGGGGGGGGACACCTTGCCCCAGCCCTTTACAAGCCCGTTTCTGCTAATGACCACTAATTGCTGCAGCAGAGCCTGGTCATCAACCCCAACAGGTGGGAACAGGCACGCTCAGCCTCTCCCCACTGACACCAATTTTCAAGTGGCTTTAAAGCCAGTTTGATTAAAGGGTAACGTTCCCCCTCTCCCGCGTGTGCTGGAGCACTGGTTTACCTACGAGTACCCCAGTCCCATGCTGGGGGGTGGTGGGTAGATTTGCCACTGAAGGGAAGGGTCGTTTGTCAAGCCAGGCATGACAAAATAGGTAAAAAACAAACCATTTGTCAGTGGAAGTGACGATAATCGATCTATTTAGCATAAGCCAAGGTAATTAGTTTTATTCAGGGAACAATTTGCCCATCTTTCATGATACTTACATCCATGCTATGCTGCATGCATGTGAAGGTCTTCTACTATTACCTCTAAATAGCAACATCCAGCTGTTGTCCATCACGAGGTAGCTTTGCTCCTCCTCAAGAGCTTAGGTTTTTGTTTTAGTTGTTGATTTGCTGGAACATAAGTTAGTTGTGTTCAGACCTTTGTAACTATTTTACCCTGCTGAAGTGTTACTATGAAATGTGTACAGTACTTTCCTGTGGTTAGATCTGTTGGTGGAGACTTTGGGGTAAAAACGAAGCTCTGAATAACTTAGATCAGGGTTATAAAATCCCCCAAACAAGGGAAACCCAGTTAGAAATTCAGAAGCCTCTTTTTGAGGAAGTGTTTTATGAGGTGGCAGAATATTGATGGTTGCAGCTGATGCGAAGCCGTTCTCCCGAGCAATGGCAAAGGCAGATGGCGTTGGGATCAGGATCGAAAAAGGGACCCCCAGGGCTGCGTGCTCGGTTCTGTTCCAGCTATAAATCTCTCAGTGCTTGTCTTCATGCTATAGCTCTTATAATTCACATGTACTGCTAAACTGTCAGCACATTTTTTTCTCTTAATAAGAAGCCTAAAAGGGGTTTTATTTTTCATTTCTGAGAGTGGAAGATTTCAGATGATGCTAAAAAAACAGGTCATGACATTTTTCTCAGAGGAGAGTGCCAGACGTTGTAATTTTGTATTACAAAGATATATAAAGGAAGAGAGAGAATGAATTACAAGGAAAATAAATGTGCAAAACCCAACTCTTTTTCAGAAAATCATCTTTATTTTCCATAAGAGATCACAATTCATGTAGACACTTAACCGTCTGCCCAAAAAGTAAGGTCAGGAATATTCCATTGTCACATATTCTCTTGCTTTAAGCTAAGTATGTCCTTAAAAACCTAAGTGCCTTGGAAAATGGAGATAAAACCTATATGGCTGACTGCATGGAAGAAACAGTCAGTTTGAAAATGTAAGACCAAAGTCAAACTGCTCCGGTTGAAGACCCAGTGACCCTCAAGAGAAAATGTGTCTGTTGAGAACATTTTTCCCCGTGAAGTGTTGGGGAGAAGAAGTTCCGGTGGAGTCTCGAGGACAGAAGACAATCACCTCATCGCAGATGATGTGGCAGCAGGGGATGAGGGAGTGGTGGCTTTTCCACAGTGCTTTTGTGTTTGTTCTGTGGGCACCATTGCTGCAGACGAGAATTAATACGGGGAGTTGTGAGGGATGAAAGGCTAATAATTTGATTGCAGAGGAAAGGCAAAAAAGGAACAATAGGAGTTCTTTGCTCATGGCAATTTTGTTGACCACTTATTAAATTACATCCATTGTATGATTTGAAAGGACTCCTCCTTTTATCTCGACAGCCATTGGGATTGAAATAGTAATAAAACTCTGTTGACGAGTGCCGCAAAGGTGACTTTGTTTCAGGGCCCCTCTTAAATTTCCGCTTGATCATAAACGCAATGAAGTTCTCACTGGGCAATTTTAGGAAGGGGAGGAGTGTTGTAAATGCTCATTTCAGTTTTGGCTAACTCTAGAGGAAGACATAAGAGGTCCTTTAGTAGCAGATAACGTGTATAAGCCAAGTCTTCAGAAGCCAGAAGTTGAGGCGGAGAGGGTGATGTCCTGATGACCGGGGCAGGAATGCAGCCAACCAAAGCAGGCTGTGTGGCACCCACGTTGCAGGCGTTGGAAATGGCATCTGATAATTTGGGGATTGCTGAGGGCAGAATATGTTTAAAATCACAATGTCATCATATTGACACACTGCTAACCACGGCCTGTCACGGAGGTGAGTGAAGAGAGCAGAATGAGGATCACCACATCCTGACACCATCTATATAAGCACTCTCTGTACACCGACATGGAGTCACTGGGTAGTGTATCACATTTTTTGACTTGGTACAAGACATTTTATAATGAGACTAGCAGGTGGCCCTACAAGAGCAAAGCCTCCTACCTGGCAACATGTAATTAATACATAAAAAATAAAGTTAGGTTTTCTCTTTGGCAGCTTTTAAGTACTCCAGGCATTGCAATGTTTTATACTTCATGACAATGTTTTATACTTTATATTTCTCAGCTTTGAGCTTAAGGAATAATAATAATAGAAAAAAATCTGTACGCAAGAATTTAATTCTAAGCATTTAAAGATGACACACTCTAAGGGTGGGATTTTCTGATGCCCAGGGTGGGAAACTACTGATGCAGTGTTTCAATCACTGCTGGTCCAGCACAATAGTGTTTGCTACCTGGGAAATCCCAAAAGGGGCCTGATTCCAATTTCAAAAAACTTGGTGTAAGTGCAAAGTAACTTCTGCAAAACTGATAGACATGACTCATGGGAAGATCAGAAGGCCCCTGTTCTGTGGCTTTATGTGACATGATGGGACGCCACCGGTGGGGAGAGCCTGCCATCAGGCTCCAGGAGCCGCTCATCAGTATTCTGCTCCTGGCAATGAACTAAACACCAGCAGATTTCCTAGTTCAGTGACTTCGTGAACCGCTGCTGGAAGCCTCCCAGGAGAAGCCCTGGTGTGACCTTGTGCAGTCTGTTTTTGCCAGGGAAAATGGTCCATCAGTTGCCTGTTCTTACAGCACATCGGTGACAGGCCAGGGATCAAGGCTCACACACATAGGACTCTGTTGTGAGTCAGCAGATAAGAACGGCTTAAATTTAACTTTTATTTATGCCTCAAGCATTGAGTGATCATTTTCTTTTCTTTTTTTTCCCCTCTTACGTTCTCAGAGCAGCAATTTGGTGGAGGGTCTAGAGCAGGCATGGAGAGTCCCATCTCTTCTCTGTCTGTCCTTGGCTATGGTCTAGGCAGCTGCCCTCTCTACCCTGAGAACCCTAGCCTTGGGTGGCATGTTTTTCTGCTGATTCTTTAGGATATGTGCACCTAAAAGTCTCTCGCATGTGCAGAAGAGAGAGAGAGGCCATGGTCCTTGGTGCACCTTCCCCCTCCTTGCTACAGATCCTCCTGCTGGGTTGGTCATTCCCGCATGCATCCCAGGCCAGCATTTTCAGGCTCAGTAGGTCAGGAGACAGATATAAATTGTTTATAACTGAGCACAGAAGAGGTCTTGCAGGTTTTGGAAACTTCATGAGATGCTGTGGCTCCTCAGCGCCTCTGAGAAAGAGGGCTCCTTGAACACAGGATGTATCACTCAACACTACTAGGCGCCCACGATCCCGACTACTGGTGGTGATTGTGGCACCTTAGTGAGAGAGAGTCCACACTACATATTATCCAAGACTCTTCTGTGGAATGCAGCTCATTTCCACAATAATTATCTGAATTTCTTCTGGAATTCTTTTTTCTAAGCACTTTGAAGCCATATATCCAGTTTATAGACAAGAAAGCTGCAGCCCAGGAAGCATTGTTCAGATGTGGAGGTAAGACCCCAGTATCCTGCCCATTTTCTCTGTGTTTGCTTGGGAAAGGGCAACACTTAAACACATGAGCCCAATGCAAAGAGTGTGTTGATAGCTGTGGTTTGTTATGGCTGGATGTGGTCCTCCAAATTAACCCAAGCCCAAACTTGTGGTAACTCAATATTCAACACAAGAAGATGCTCTGTTACACTAATTGGGATTGCTGGAAATGATCAGGAACTTTCAGATGTAACACTTCAGGAAATGAGCACATTGAAGTCATGATATGGGATGCCTCATGCAAATGTTTTGGGAAATGGGCTAGCTCTTACCCTCGTAAATTCTCTTAGTTATATAGAATCACAGACTGGTTTGGGTTGGAAGGGACCTAAAAGTTCATCTTGTTCCAACTCCCCTGCCATGGGCAGGGACACCTCCCACCAGACCAGGT
>JAOQGH010000032.1:3900260-3966489 GCA_025769975.1 Gallinago jamesoni
TAGGGATGCAGCCGGGTGGTGGTGAGCACTGCCAGGTTTAAACAGATTACTATTATTACCTGATGTTCTTTCCTCTGTGTTTAGGGTGGAATTGCTGCCCTGGGTAATCATGGGGACCCTGGTCCCGATATTTATTTTGAAACTATCCTCAGTGTTTATTTGTGAATTTTATACCTCAGCATATATTGCCTGGCCCGGAGGAACTGAATTTATCAGGGCCTTTGCTTCATCAGCCGGTACATGCTAGTTTGTTGGTTTGCACCTGCTTGCAATTTATCAAAGTCTCTTTTAAATGAAACGGAAGGTGTGAAAGGCAGAAGCTGTTTAGCACCTTTGGGATAATCGGAGGTGTGTCAGACACCTAACGATAATGTATGCTTCCCACTGCACGGGGCCATTTGCAATGCAAACTAACAGCGCGAGGGCAATTTTCTAGAGCGAGTTGAAAACGTATGAATTTGCTCAGTGCTTTTTTCAGCCTGAGCAGCGAGTGCAATGGCTGGACATGAATCGGGTATGAGGACTCTAAGAGCATTGCTTTCCCCAAATCCAGGTCAGTAATGTCTATGCTTGCCCATCCCTAGGTCTCTGCTTCCAGGAGGGAGCTGGATGGGCCAGTGTGGTCGCTGGAAACACGGCTTGAAGGTCACGGCCAGGCTATAGAATGCTGTGCCATTTATAGTAAGAGGAAAGGATGGAAATCCAGCAGTCTTCCGTAATTGGAAATCTTGTAAAACCAGAAATTCTTCATCAATGATACAGTGGGATTGAGTGCGCCCTCAGCAAAGGGAGCAAAATATGAAGTGACTTGGAAATCAGTCCTGGGGCTGGTTCTCTTGTCTTCCTCACAGCACCTACTCACTAGAACAAGCTACTTCTACAGGGTATCACGCTCTGCTTAACTTTATGGCCAGCGATAAATCCTTTCCAGCTTTAGCTCAATGTCTTGGCTGCCTGTCGGCACTAAATTACATCAATACTGGCCACGAACAACATTGCTGCCAAGGGATGAGGCAGCGATATCTGTGAAAAAATAAAAAAGTCAGTAGCTGCTGGACCAGTGGTCACGCCTGTGTGCAGCCCATTGCACGGAGAGTGCTCTCTTGAGAAGTGAAGCCTGAATCTGGTGTTCATTGGTTGCCCCATCCGCTTTGTCCTCAATGTGAGGTGGCTCGGAAATCAAGTTTAGAAATTAGGGTGAACGAAAGATTGTAGAAAATCAGTTGATTTTTATCAGTGAAGGAGGAAAGGGCAGGGAGGGAGAGAAAAATAGAAGGGGTAACATTATGTAAAAGGCTGTAATAAAATGGACAAAAATCAGCTGTTTTCCAGCTCACTGCAGCCACCCACCTGTCACCCCACCAGTTTCCCAGTTGGATCTTTGGGCCAACTCTCTGTGGGGGGGTAATAAGATATGGAACAGGCTGCCTGGGGAGGCTGCTAGCTGTCCTTTGCAGAGGGCTTACAAAAGCAGGATTGGGCTAGTGAAAACCACTGTGTGGCTAGTCTTGCTGTGGCTGCTGACTTGTGCCTGGCAAGCCACCAAGGCCCCCTTTGGTGCTGGGTTTATGATTCTTTGATTGCATGTGGGGGGGCTCGGTGACATTTCAATAAGTTTTTTGTTTTTTGTTTTTTTTTGTTTTTTTTGTTCTGCACTGGATACTGCTTCCACATTAAGCTATTTGTACTATCGGTATTATCATTTTCCTTTGCACTACTTGAAATGTGAGTGGTATTGTCTTTCACATCTCTGTAGTGCTGAAAACCCACGCTGGGCAATTCTGGATATGTTAATATGCAAGGGCTGGAAAGAAACTGTTACTAGGAGTCCCATATAAACCCAGGAAATTCAATGAATACAATAAGCGCTGCACTCAATAAATCCAGTAAGCTCCACTGTGCTATTTCTACCCATAAATGCCATGCTGAATACGTACCTGGAGCTCTTTTGAGTTATAACGTGACTGGTTAACCACGCTGCACGGAGCCCTTCTCCGGTGCCTCCCCTTGTAGGCACGGCTGCGTGCTTCTGCACAAGCTGCACCTAAATCCTGCCTCTCTCTTGTGCAACACATTGGAAATTTTTATTTTTCTCTGTTCTTTATGAGAAAGAATGAATAACACAGCCTGACCGGTAATTACTTCACTGCCTTGTGTTACTCTGCTGGGTGTTAATGTTAAACTAGTCTACGCTTTCAGCTTCCTAGATTTGCATACTGATGATGTATAGCCGCATGGCAGTGGCTTTCAGGGAGGATGGCAGAGGAGGTTTTGGAGGATGAAAGTCCATAAACCACCACTTTCACACCTGGAGAATACATGGAGCCTGCCCATAATAAGATTTTAGGTCATAAACTGTGCATATGGCTGCTCTCCCTTACTTCCTTGTAATGTATATAAAGTATGTAAATGCCATACTCAGTAGTTCTCTGAGAGACCCTTGGGTACTTTTTGCCCCTCTCTTATCACAGGTCAACACAGCTGATAAAGCTAGGTGCTTATGACAGGACAAAGCTAGCTAATAGCAGCACCTGGAAGCTTTTATAATCCTGGGAACACTACCCAGGTATTTAATTCCCTGGGCTGAAAGGAGAAAGTTTGTTGTTTGGACCAGGACCTGCTGGTAGGTAAGTGCCTTTTCTTTTCTGTATGTGTGTGGTAGAGTTGTTTAATTTTATTTATACGTCTAGGATGGGGAGTGGAATCATAGAATAGTTTGGGTTGGAAGGGACCTTTAAAAATCATCTAGCCCAACCCCCTGCAATGAGCAGGGACATCTTCAACTGCATCAGGTTGCAGTCCAACCTGACCCTGAGTGTTCCCAGGGATGAGGCATTGACCACCTCTCTGGGTAACCTGGGCCAGTGTCTCATTGCCTTTATGGTAAAAAAGTTCTTCCCTAATATCTAGTCTAAATCTACCTTCTTTTTAACAGTCTCTCCTCAAAGCGGACCGTGTGTGGAATGTACAGATCTTACTTGGAAGAGATGGTTTCTGAATGATATGATGGCTAGTGTAGGAAGGGCAAATCTCTTCTAGGAGTTAGGAGCCTGGATCTGCATACCCAGTGTGCTTATGGGGAAGCTGAGGCAGGTAGGTCACTCAGCAAAAGGTATAGCATGGATTTAACAAGAATAATATTAAAAGGCTCGTTAATAAGTGGGTAGATTTGTGTAAGTGTAGGTGCTTTACTGCTAGGAGTGAGGCTACTGTGTGTATGAACATGGCTTCCAGTGTGCTTGAGTGGCCTTCAGGGTTACTACTGTGATGGGCTTTGTAACCTGCTGCTGGAGACGGAGATAATCACTTGCATCTCTAAGCAGGAATAAGAGCCACAAAACACATATGTGTATCTAGACCATATGGATTAATATATATCTGAATACTGGCTTTAGGTTAAGCTACCACTGCCAGCAATTTCCCCCAAGTTATAACAGTGCTAAGCTCTAGTTCTAGGGGCGTGCCTGCTCTTTGAGGGGGAGGAAGGCTTTGTGTTTGTGCCTTGGTTGCAACACCTTGGTTGGTGGGACAGGAAACTGGTCCAATTCTCCTGTGTCTCTTGAGCTGCAAAAAAAACCGGGGGGGAGGGCGGGGGGTGGCACTGTGGAGCTCCCTACCCTGGGGGGCTGAGAGTCTTAGAGAGAGTGGAAGGCACATACGGCTTTTTAGCTCTACTTTCCTGCTTAACTTACTGCTACCTCTCTTATCCTGCATGAAATAGATCTAAAATACTCAAAAAGGGGGAAGAAAATACATTAAAATAATAAATAAAAATCTAATAATATATAATAATTCAATAAATCGGTTAGGAAAGAAGGAGTTAGGAAAGAATGCACAGTTTTTTGCCACTGAGAGTATTTAAAGGTAGATACAGAAGAGTTAAGGTCCTCCTGTGTGAGAAGCTGGCTATCTTGTTAGCAAGCTAAGGTAACTAGAAAGATGCAAGCCCAGGCAAGGGAATGAAGTAAAAGTCCCCTTTGAGGGCATTTTTGCCCTCTGTTTTTCCTGCTAGTTGTGGGTAAATTCCTGCTGGTTTCTCATTTCTAATTGGAAAGGGTCCTGGTCTCCCCTCCACAGGGGAGGAGCAGCTTTAAATACCTGAATTCATGGAGCAGTCCCTTCCTTTCTGCCCATGTCTGTGTGTCCGTACAGCCGTGGATGGGCTGGATCCCCATTTATTTTAATGGGGTTGTGGTGGGAGAAGCTTCCACCCCCCTGTTATCCCTGTACCTTTTCTGATGTATTGCGACAAAGCTGCAGCTTCTATAGTTTGCTGGAGGCATCCTCTCAGGTGATGAGGGTTTAGCCAAATGAATTGTCTTCCTGTAGTTTTGTAAAGGAGCAAAGCTCTTTGATTAACACTACGTTTGGAGTTGAATTGTTTTATCTCCGTGGGTAGATATTTATGATTAGGATAATGGTATTGATCAGGAGAAGCGATGCTTGGTGGTGTGTGCAACCACACGGATATTTCCAGGGCACAATTGTGGTTGTGTCTTCTGGGGCAGAGGAGATGAGTGTGCCCATTTCCAGGTGTTCTTGTGTGGGCATAGACATGTATTTTTGAGGACAAAAAAATAAAAACCCAATGCACATCTATAGTCACAGATCAGCCAAGTACTTCAGTGCAAACTTGTCAGTATTATTTTGCGGGGAGAGGAGATTTTCCACAGTTGGAGACAGACTATATCTCACGCTCCAAACAAAGCTTGCAAAAGAAAAATCTATTCGATATTCAGTCAGCTAAAATGAGCCATAGTATTTATTCCCAGAGCTCTGTCTTCCCTAAATATCCGATCTCTCTAAGTATCAAAGGTGCTTCCAACCAAAGTACCGTGCCTTCAACATCAATAAAAGACAGGCACCTACGGATAACTCTTCCAAAATGGTTTTATAGCTAGTTAATCAATATATCACAGCAGACATATTGCCTTTTATTTTCTGTTTATACACCACCCAGGATCCTTGTATATAGCGTTGATGCCAGGAGAAGGATACAAGAGCTTAGAGATCAATATGAAACACTTCTTCAGCTATATTGATTACCAGCTGCTAAGAAAGGGATGACGATAAATTTTTGTATATTACCGTTCTGTCTCTGAGCCTGTTAAAAGGAAAGAAATGCTCTCCTTTTCTATTTCTCTCTTCCGAGAAGATGAAAAAAGGGTGGCAAGAGCTTGGGGATGTTGGGTCTTCTTTCATTTCTTTAGAGAGTGGGAGAATCAAATATTTCTTATTTGACTTTTTGTCTTTTCTGTCTTGGGAAGAGAGAAAAGTAGGGTGACAGCTAAAAGGCAAAGAATGCCAAAAGAGAGAAAAAAAACAAACCCAGCAACCCAAACCTGAAAAGACAACTCCTGAAATTCTGTTGTTAATCTAATCAATATTTGTTTTAGTATTGAATTATTGAAAAAAGGAATTGAATTACTTTTTCATGGCTAGGGAAAGTGGGAGCTGTGTACCGCAGGCTTCTGTAGCGCCAGGATCTAACCTTATTTCTGCAAACACTCGAGACCTTTATTTGGCACCATTTTCCCCACTCAAAATGCAGAGGCTCTTGGTGCGCGGGCTGGCTGGGTGTGCTCAGCATATTGCAGAATGAGGCGAGCAGGAAGGCCACCCGTTCAAGGACACTCGTCTCTGGTTTATCTCCTGAATTACGCTGCAGAAGCTTGAATTGTTTCCATCAGCAAGTGCCTCTCGCCTTTTGGAGAAGCTGTGTGATAAGTGAAGGACGCAAACGAAAGGCGTGGAATATTCCGAGCTTGATGTCTCTAATAAAACTTAGTTGTTATAGTTCATTTACAGTGAGCTAGGGGTGGGGTGGGGATGGGGTTGGCACTGAACTGTTGCTTTGCTCTACACAAATACAACACTCTGAAGTCTCGGTGCTGCTCCCGCCTGAGTCAGGCACCAGCCACTTCTCCTTGCTCCCGGGGAAGATGTTTGGAGAGGAGAGCAGTGATCAGAGCAGCCTGTGAGTGTGGCATTGGGTCCTTAATGTCCACTCGCTTTCAGAGAAGAGAAAGAAACTGAGTGAGCTCACTGAAGGGCATCTATAAAACAAAGCTTGTTCTTCCGATATGTCCCCTGCCTGTCAGCGAAGAATTACCGTACGGTCTTTCAAGATCCAGAGCATGCCATAGCATCTTTTTATAAATCTACAGTTAATTCTGCCTCCTTTTTCTGCCATCCTGGTGTGTATGTTGGAAACTGCATATGATCCAATCATGCATATGTATGTGGAGGTCATAGTTTGATTATTTTGTTAATGTTTTCTTAGCTGTTCTGTTAAATTGAGCTTGTTTTTGTTTTAAATAACTGCTTTGGGAGAAGAAAGAAAACCTTGTCTCTGTCTTATCCTTTGAATCCCCTGTACTGCCCAGGTGCATGAGCAGGCTGGTCTGTGCATGCCCAAATGAACAAGCCAAGTTTCAGAAACCAGGTGCTCTTTGGAAAAGACGCCATCTCTCTTGGATTGAGCTTGGTCTTTGCTGACCAAAAAAGAGTTGATGTCTGAGGATTGTAGCTCTGCAGCAATATAAATTGTAAATCAGGCTAGAGAAGAGATGGAGCCTGGAGAAGTGAGCAACTTGCCTAGTAAGGTCCTTGGAAGGAAAGAGTAGAAGTGCCCTGGCTCCTAGACACACTCCAATGGGTCCATGTCCTTCTTGTTCATTGATGATTAGTTAGGTATGAAGAAAAAGGGCCTTGCCCAGCTGTGAATCTCTGCTGGGAGAGTGTAAGTGAAAAGGCATTAGAAAGAGAAAGATCATGTCTGCTGGGGAAAAAACCTGAGTTTTCTACATTTCCATAGGTTATGAGTAGGGATTGCCAGCAGTGTTTTCTGCGAGTCTCTAATAACAAACCTGTCTATCAAGTGTGTGGTCTTCTAATACCTGGTGAAATCACTTCATTATTTTTTTTTACATGCATATACCAAAATAGGGTAAGTGTCAGGTAGAATGTGGAAATCTGGCTAAAAGAGAAGCTGCTGCTGAAGCTGAATGAATCACTTTGAACTTTGGGATTAAAAGGAAAAGCTGGAACCAGCCAGGGATGAGGAAGTGTGCTCCATCTCTCAAAACCATCACCCTTGAGGATAGTCTGCAATCAACCAAAACCTAAAAAGCTTTCCCCAAATTGGTTTTAACCTTTAAAATAGAGATACTGGTGAATCTGCTGCGTGGAATTTGTGCATGTCTGTAGGTTACCACCTGGGTGAAAAGCTTGTCAGTGTGTGCTCTGTGCAGCCTGCCTGGAGGTCATGTCTTCTTCTTGTATTCACTTTTAAAGTACGCATTATTCTCTCCTCTCATAAATAACTTGTGCTGTAATCTGACTTTGAGTGATGGTAGTGAGTGTCTTGAAGCGAGGGGCTCTGTGTGCAGTGGGGGAGGCAGAGGGGATGAGGTGTTGGGGTACAGAGGGCTCAGCCATCTTGGGGACCTCCCTCTCCTGCAGATCCTAGGAAAGTCCAGTTGTGGGAAGAGGTTCATGTTGGGGATAGGGTTTGGGGAAAAATCAGTGCTCTTTTTGGAAAATTCTGGGGAGGTTTCACACCCCCTAGATATACCTATTCTCTTCTGGGATGACAAATAAGCCCTGAGTAATGCTTTGCGTTCATTTTAATCCCCACACCTGTGCTTTTTTTTCATGCTGTAAATACAAAATCAAAAGTGTGGCTGCTTTTTCCCCACTGTCCGTGAGGTAGGATGAATCAGCACAGACCCTCAGGCTGTTTAGCTGGGGGACAGTGAGCTCCGTGCCATGTCCCAGGCACTTGGCAATCGGCCCCGTTGGCATACCTTGGCTCCCCGGGCAGGCATCCAATTCATCATAGTCTAATCACACCAGGACAAGGGTCTCGCTGCTCAAATCACAGTGAGGCAATGCTGTGCTGGTGGTGTAAATTATACAGTCCAATCTCGGGAAGGCTGCAGGAAAGACAGTCTATCAAAATGCCATTACGCAGCGTGCATGGCTTGCTGCTGCTGGTGGCTGGGCAGGCAGGTAGCTGCAGACTCTGTTTAATGACAAATTTAATGATAGTCTGAAGAATTACTGTTGATTACTCTTCTCATATTCGTTTCAACCTTTCTCCCCACGGATGCAGGCGGGCACACAGCAACCCTGCTTTAAATCACCCTCCATCCCTGTATGAAACAACTCTGACCGCCAGCTGGAATTAAAAAAAAATATATATAAGGAAAAAGTATGCAAGTAGGTATATTAAAGAGCTTAAAGAGCCCTATCACCTCTCAGGAGGAGGGGATGCACGTGGGGAGTTAGAGGGGGCTAGGGATGCCTGATGGATGACCATCCCTTTGGGTTCTAGGGGGAAGGAGAGCTGGTGCTTTTCTGGGGTGACAGCCTCAGCCCAGGAAAGGGGCTAAATAAATGTATAAGTGACTTAAGACCACAAAAAAATCCAAACAACAAAAGTTGGAACTTGGACACAAAATGTATCTGCAAATTCGGGAGTATAGTTTCCTATTACTTTGTCCCAAATTCTCTGCTTCCCAGGCAGTCCCTCGAATCATCTTTGCAGGAAAAAAACCCTGCCCAGGACTTCATCCAAGGCTGGGGAGATGGAGGGTGGGATCACTGGCTCAGGGGACTCTGGGCTGCTTCATGCTGTTTTGAAAATGCAGAATGGAAAATTATCATATACACACATGTATATATGATAACGATGCCCACAAGAGAAAGGGGAATTTGAGCCATTGCACTTCAAGTGACAACATGGCTATTAAATATTAAAGCTTTGTTTAATCCCGTAGAATGACAAACATTTCTCCCTCGTGGGAGAATCTTCCTTGTGCATCTGAAGAAAGTAACTCCTATTTGCTCTGTGCGAGGGACAGTTTTTAGTGGGACATGAACGGCAATCCAGTTTAAGCCTTAAACTCCCCTACTCCCTTCCAAAAAAAGATAAGACATGTATATAATTTCATTAAGTTGGTTTGATCCTAACAGGATTCCAGCCTACAGAGCAGCCCACTTGAAACTACATCGGCTCTAATCATAGAGCCCCCTTGCAACTTTATCATCTCTGTTCCCAGCCTGAAGTCTTGCTCTTTCAAAATAATGTCATCATCAGCATTGCCAGGGTTTGGTTCTTTGCTTGGTTTTGTTTGGTTCTTTTGAGGAACAGGTTTTTGCTGTACTGTTGTTTTATGTTTTTTTTTTTCTCACTTTGCCTTTTTTCTAAATGTTTTACAAATGTCTCCGTCTGAAAAAGCTTTGTTTTTTGAAGAAGCTGCAGCATGTCAGATTAAAGTGCAAATACCCACTTCTAGGCTCTAACAAATTCTGTGCCACTAAGAGCCTTTGATTTCTGCATTTAATTATGTCTCATTGGATTATAATAATCCTATTCCTCCTTGTTTCTGAAACTCGGTTTTCCATACTTGTCTTGCACTTAATTAAAAGTGCCTCCTTTGCTGCTAGGCTGGTAGTGAAATTAAGGCTGACACGTGGGGGAACTTTGCATCTTATTTTTAACCTCTAGAACTCAGCACCTACAGGGTTCCTGGTGGGTGAATTTTTATTCTAATATTGTGAAATCTGACAAGAAAACAGTCCCATCTGCATCACCAAAAGTTTGCGTGAGGTTCCCTGAAGACCTATCCCAGATGGTGCCCACCTTCCAAAGTGACTGAAAATCCACACCACTCTACACAATTCGACTGGGTTTGCTGTTTTTGTTTGTAATTGCGGGTAAGTGCCAGGGCTCAGAAAGTGAGGGGCAGTTGACACTGACCAGTGAGACCTGGAGGCTGTCAGGATCCTGGGTTAGCAGACCCTGGACCTGCTGGGGAAGCTGGTGGTTAATATGACAGTCTTTGATGGCCATGGTCCCTGTTGTAGGATGGGTGACTGACCCCTGGCAAGACCATGGGACCATATCCACCTGGCAGGGCTCTATGCCAGGTGAGAACTCAAGTTTTCCTCTGGCAGATCCTTTTTACATACAGCATATTGCCATTTTACATCTTAATCAAATTCTATTTCCTCACTTTCAATCTGTAAATGTAAATCCCATGTCTTTCATATTGCATATTAAAATTATATTAACCAATAATGTTATAAAATGATACTGACACAATCAAAACATCTTGAAAGGTGACTACTCAACATGTCATGAGGCATAGATGATCTTCATTCTTTTTATATATTTTTTTTTTTCCCCAACCCTAGGTCTGCTTCAGCCATGCCTCTCTTTAATGACAACAGTTCAAATTCTCAGATTTGACTAATAGGTTTTTAGGTACCTCATGGAAAACCGACTTTTCAAAAGTTTGCAGCTGCTTATACACACACAAGACGGGGCATCTCCATTTTTGGTGCCCTAGTTTTGTCTTCTGGGAGCAAAAATAAGTCTATTTATCCCGGTTTCATTCTACCCTTGTGTGAAGAAATACTCATCACAAGTCTCAAAAAGTGAAAGGCTATTCTGGAAATCTGCTGTTAAACATTTGAAAGATACTTAGAGGTGCAAAGAAAGAAAAAGATCAATAATATGCTAAATTTGACTAAATTATAACTAATATCTTGGTAAAACTTTCCCTACCTCCCCTTTTTCTTTTAAAAATAGCATTTTATGATTGGTCATGCATTTGTTTTTGACTTTTTTTTTTTTTTACTGTGGAAGCAGCTTTTTTGGCAGGAATGGAAGAAGTGGCATGTGACCCTTTTCTGAGAGCCAGGTGCCTGGCAGAGGAGGGCAGATCTACTGGGCTTTGAGTGAAGCGGGAAAATTGGTGTGGGGATAAGAAAAAAAAAAATCTTAAATATCTTTGGACAAGGGAAAGAACTGCTGTGTCCAAACCAGTGTTGTATCGTGGAGACATCTCTGTGCCAGGGTGGGAGAACCAAAGTGTTTGGTATTTCTGCTGAATGCAGGATGCCTCTGTGAACAAGAATATCACAGTTTCAGAAACACTGAGCCAAATTCATGTGTTGTGCTGCTCCATTACAGTCAAATAGAGTTAAAGTGAGGAAAAAAAATTTGCCTGCTCCCTAAATTCAATGCTTTATGGAAAATATTGATTAGGACCCATGTTATGTAATGCCTGTGGGATACTATGAAATCCGTGGCATTAAATGCAGGTGAAGTTTGTAAAGTTAATGGATTTGTGTATCTTGTAAATGTGTTGTTTACAGTGTTTTGTCCAGCCAATATTCAATGTACATGAATGAGTGGGAAAGAGACCGCAGATTTAAGAGTGAGATTTTATTTAGTTATTTCACAAATTCATACTAAAATGTTTAGAATGTTGTCTTCAGAAAAATAGTAGTTAATGCAGTGTAATAAGTAGTTCAGGTCAAGTAATTTCAAACAATTTTTGTTGGAGCTATATGCTAGATAGTGTTCTAGTGTGCTAAGTTCAGTATATGATTAAAATGTGGCTCTTGCATTACCCACCAACATGAAATGCTGCAAGGAGACAAAGCAAAGAAAATGTTCCTTTGCCATTATATACATATATATCTTGTTATATTTTGTGTTGACAGCTGCTTTGAGGCACAATATCTGACTTTGAGTTCTGTATTATTCGTGTCTAACTTATCTGGTAACTGGCAGTTGAGAAAACTCTTGAAAATTTCCGAGTACATATAGTTTTTTTCCATTCTAATCACGTTATTTCAGTTTTATTCCATTCTGCTCTGTTCAGCGGAATGGGTTTTCCTATGTGGTCTAGGAGTCAAGACCCTTGAGTCACCCTGGCTTCTTGGGATCAGCCAAAGGATTTTAGGGCGTTTACGCTTCTTACTCCTGAAGCGGTGATTTGGGTTTTTTGAGATTAATGTGGCTTTTTCCTTTGCCTCTTTTCCACTTTCCATGGTGCTGCAAGTGCAGATCTGGACATCGTCCTCCTTTGTCCCACCTGTACCCACAGCCACAGGGGTGGGTTTTCCAGAGGCTCCTCCAAAGCATTTCCAGCACCACAGGGATCCGACTGTTGCGCTGGCTGTCAGCGTTGCTCTGGTGGGGGAAAGCGTTTAAACTCTGCCACCGTAATAGGATTATGCTTTTATACCCTGAATGATTCCAGCTTCAGAGAAGCATTTTTGAAATCAGACTTGGATTCCCACGAGCTCTGATTATTTGGAGAAGCTGGAGAGTGATGGTACGATTCATTGAGCTAATTACAGCGAGGTGCACACTGTATTTCACAGAGGAAGGAGTAGCACCTGCTGGAGAAAACCAGTTTTGGCTTTTCCAGGAAGTCTCCAACCAAATAAACCCCACCCCTCTTGCAAGCTGTCAGATGGGTCAGGGCCTCCGGGATCATCCCTTGTCTGTGGCCCCATGGGTGGTGCAGCCAGGGGACCCCGGTAGCTCCCCCAGCAATGGAAATGCCTGGTGAGAATTTGCCCATCTGGTTTTGCTTCCAGCGGGCTGGCTCGTGTCTGAAGCCAGCTCCCTCCTCCCATGCTGCTAAAGCATTTAATAATATGGTGCATTTAAACGTGGCAGTCGCTCCTCTGATCTAGTCCCGGTAAAAGTGCCTCTTAAGGCAGGACATCTAATTTGTCTGCCACTGAATTCCCTTGCTTGAGAGCTCATGCTTCATGCTGCCACCAATTTTCTCCTACTCTCACTTGCTAAAATAATACATTGCACTCGCTTAACCCTCTAACAAAGTTCAGGAAGCTTGCTCGCTGCGAGGATAGATCCAAATATGCTTTTTTATTTGAGAAGTGCCCCATGTATCAGGTCTGTCAGCTAGCTTTAACGTGGCAATTGTGGGCCTTGGTTTTCCTGAGATGGTTTGCTAGGACTCAAGACTCTTTCTTTACCCTACACAAAATCTTCTCTCCAAGAAGCACTTCCTGTTTCAGGATGTGTTAATTGTTTTCTATTCTTTATGGTTTTCAAAAACTTCTTGCTGGTGTTACGGTCTCCTCTTCATTAACACATCTCTAACTATGGTGATGATTACTAGCAATACAGGAAAGGGCTAGTCCAGACCGGATCTCCTAGCTTTCCCTTGCAGGTATTCTCCTGCACTGCTTGGCCTCTGCAGGTGGGACAGTTTTGTGGGAAAGATTTCTGTAATCTGTACACCTGGAACTGTAGCATTTTCATTTGCCCTTTCATTATGCAGAAGAAGGATGGGTATCTGCCCCAGAATTCAACTTCCCTTTTATTGGAAAAACAACAAAGGTATTAAGGAATAAATTATTAAGATAATTAATCAACAAGTGGTAAATGAAAAAGGCAGCCAAAATGAAATGGAGTTATCTGTGGACAAAGGAGTCATTTTAAATTGGCTCTAAGCTTTGTAATTGAATGTGCAAGAGTGTAAAACTTATCATTGGAAGAAAAACCAGAAAATGGGTGTACTTAAGGTTGAACATTTATGAAAGTAGTTTTATTGCACATTACCAAATTTTATAATGTCTTCGTTGTGTCACTGTTAAGTGTCCAGAATTCTTCTTGTTTAATGACTAAAATAAAAATGTGCTTAATGTGCCAGTATTAAATAGGTCCATGGGAAAGACAAGTCTGTAAAGGATATTTCTACTTTAGTACTCAGTATTTTGATGTGTGATGGAAAATGTGGAAACAGTGGGCTGTTGGTAAATGTTTCACTTCCTTCTCCTCAGAACTTAATTTTCCGGGGTGGCCTTTCTGAAGGAGGACAAGAATTAATTTCTTATTGTCAAAGGAACAGCTTAAAGGCTGCCATGAAAACAGCACAGTCAGGTCTATGCGCAGGTGTATCAGTGACCGACTGCGGAGAGAAGGGTGATAAATTTCAGAGTGTGTAGTTTTCTGACCATTTCTAATGGCTGCAGTTTTCAGACAAGTCAGAGCTGTAAAACCAGTGAGGTCTTTGCATAGATTTTATAAACACAGCTGAAATTTCCAAGAGGACACACAATTATCTGCTCTAAGGATTTCCATTTAAAACAAGCCTTTATTTTCATAATGCTAAATAATCCCAAGAGACGAGGGCTGTCCTCTGTGCCAGCCTGGGGTGTGAACAAGTTTGTTTTGGGGGTCAAAGAGCGTGTGTGGCTTTCTCTCACCAGCTGCAGCAGTTTGCTGGGTGATTAGTGTGTGGTTATTAGTGCGTAATTCTGGGATTTTGGATGCTTTCTCTCATTGCACAATTCACCTCGTTGCCTGATTAGTGGTTGGCTCCGTTACGTGAATGTGTTTACAGGAATTTACTTAAGTAAAACTACTTGGGGTTTCTGAAAATATGGAGCTATTCTGAGAAAAAAAAATCTGCAGCATTACAGAAACGGTGATTTAGGGTCTGCGCTAAACCCTTCAGCTGCTGAGCAGGCTCCTGTGGTCATAAAAATTCTCTGTTATACAGATGTTTTCCACACCAGAGCAAAAACACTGTTGCAAGATGTCACCGATATAAAACACATCTGTCAAAATTTTGTATTTCAGCTTGTCCCACGTGGGGGGAAGAGGGGAGGGAATTTGCTTCTCATGAAATGTGCTTTAGAAAGACTATGACAATGTGGTCTGTCTTATAGCACTTACACTAGAGCTTCCTACAGTGATCCAGGCAATGAAATACTTCTTCTTCAGCCAGATCTTCTAACACAGAGGGAAGGAAAAGAGGTAGCTTCTTGACCGTGCATCTGTCCTTTGGAAAAATGATATTTTGTCCATTCTGATTGTCCTGGCTGCTTTGGATTGCTTCCCTGTATCTGCCTGAGCTGGCAATGAGTTTATCGTAAGGTATTGGATCATATCTTTTAAGAAGATTGAAGGGAATTAAGTCTCCAGGCTCAACTCTCTCCTCTTCCGAGCAGCTGACAAATTTCAGTGTGTTCTGTGTGGCGGTTACTGGAAATAGCTGAAGTCTGCAGAGGATGAACTGGGATCCATAAAAATGTTCTTCCTCCTTAAGATGACAATTTATAATTTAACTGCAGCTTCCAACTTAATGATAGCAGATTTACACATAGTGCCATCCTGCTCTGCCTTGCTTTATAACCGAGTAGCTTCCCTGAATTGGTACCAGGCAATGGGAAAATGTGCAAATAATGTAGAAAAGCTAACAACATCAAAGAGAACCTCAGCATGCTCCTAGTACATGTTGTCTTAATTAACTGGGGTAGTTAAAAGTAATTAAAGAGCTTATGGTTTAGGAATGAAAGAAGATGCTTACTTGGGAGAATTGCATTTTTTTTGTCTGTGAAAACTAGGAGCACAAGAAACTAGTACAAAAAGAAATTCAGTTGGTATTGAAATTTACAGCTAAAATAATAGATTTTGATGGTGAGAAGTAGCCCCAAGGAGGGCAGGTAGGTAGGCAGGGGGAAATGGAAGGGAAGCAGGTTATGGTAGAGGAGGAAGAAGGCCTTTTTGGAGAAAACAACAATTAAGACGGAAAACTTTCTCCTCAAATAAAAAAAATTATGAGCCTTGTATATCCATATAATAAACAAATATAAGTGAAGACTATTTCAATATATATTTTTGTTTTCCTGTATAAAAAGCCCTTGCTTCAGTTCGTATTGTTTCTTATTGCCAGGTGCAGTATAGAAATCTCATGCAGCAGCAGATGTGATAACTCTCAGAGCCTTGGTAGGCTTTTAATCTCCTTCACAGCCCTGCGGAGCTCATCAGAGGTCCCTTTTGGGGAACCTTCCTCTGGAAAGGTGGTGGGGATCTACCTTCAGTCTGTGGATTTAGACATCAATATTAAGCAGCTGCTCCAGGGCTGTCTGGAGGGTAATAACTCACTAAGAAAGACAGACGGCTGAATGTAGCCAGGGCACTGAATCCAGGACCTCTTAAATCATGTGTTTCTGGTGGGCTGTTTTAGATGGGCTGCTGGAAGGTGTAGGTTCCCTGCCTAGCAATGAACCTGAGCAATATTGAGCTTGGCTTTGGGTCTCGATCTGAAAGTCTCTCCAGCTAGGTAGTGTATGGGGGATTTCATATCCGTAAAATCACTGGGTAATTCAGTGCCTAGTCATGATAGGGTGGCTGAAAGTTGATTTTTGTTGTTGTTGTTTTTTTTTTTTTTAAACCAGATTGCTTATGAAATTTTAAACACTTCACATTGCAGAACAATTTTTCTTTGCTTACTTGGTGTGATTACACAAAGCTCTGCAGGAAGTTGTGCTGTAACTACAATGTCATTAAATAACATTTTTTGTTGGTGGGTTTATTCTCTCCTTCGTGAGAATATTTAATTGTTGTTGATGCTAATGGGAATTGTGTGTCTTTGGAGGGCATGCAGATTAATACCGAGATGATTCCCTGGCCTAGACAAACACAGTGAAACAAAAAATTATTAAAGAAAAACTCTGTAAATAAATGTGCCTCCCAGTAAGTTCTGTAAAAGCTCATCCTCTCATATATCCAGCTCATTTTTGTAGGTCAGATCATATGATGAAGGGAAGTTAAATTACCCAGCAGGGAATGTATCTTACAGATAAGTTCTGCAAGCCAGCAAAGCATCCACCAGTGTTAGAAAAGTAGGAAGTACAAAGTCAATTGAATGGCATGCAATTATCTCCCAAATTGTAAAGCGCGTTTTTCAACCCCCATAGCATTTTATGGAATTGCAAGTTAGATTAAGGAATCCCACTCCACCCACTGCTGACCTTCCTCTGGCTGAAAATAACCTCTGAAAAAAACCCAGGATGATTCTAACTACCAGCTCATAAAGTTAGTTGACCTTCTGTGATGAAAACAGATTTGTGCATTAACATGTCAAATTCCTATTCCCAAAGAAATAAGAGTACTATAAAACTAGACCATATTTGGTTAGAGTTAGCCGTTTCAGGACAAATGGCTGTGTAAACCCAAAGTGGAAGATATAGGTTTATATAGATATTTTAAATGTTTTTCTCCCCCCCCAACAGCTGCAGCTGACTAAAATGCAAATGTCAGTCTGGTTTCTGGAAGTCTTTAAGTCTTTGTGAATGGAAATATGAGTATAAATTACATGTAGAATTAATTTCTATAATCCTATAAATCAATTTCTAACTGAAATCTGGGTATTTACTTGCATGAAAAAGTGGTCTTCCTCTCCTCTCACAAACTGCATATAGAAAAAGCCCTTTTCACAAACCGATGAGCTGTTTTAGTGCTCCCAGGTTTCCAGTGGCCTGAGGGGGGATAGTCTGATTTCAGATGAAAGAAGAGAAAAATGCAAACCTTAATAAATTTAATAGAAGTGGTAAATTTTCAGGAGGACTCTGCTCTCCTCTTAGTAAGGCAGGAAACTTGACTGAGACTGGAAAGATTTCTGTTTTAGACAAAAATCATTCAAGGTTCATTGGCAGGTTTCAGCCACAATTTCCACATGGCTTCCTCTCCCACCCGGGGAATGCAAACAGAACACGAAGGAAATCTGAGAAGTGGCCAAAAAAGGACAAGGGTCTGTGAGTGACAGGAAAAAAACCTTGGCTTTTCTTTTTTTCAGTAATCTCTTCATTTAGATGTAGAAATGCATTTGGGATCCAAAGCAGGCGACAGGCAAATGTCAGTGAGGGCTTTTAGAAGTGCTTAACTCTCTGACTCCATTGATAACAAATAATTATGATAGAAAGCCAATTGCTTTTTGGTTTCTAAGGGTCTAAAAGTAATTTTTTTTTTTTAAACAGACTTGAAGTCCTAAAATATTTTGAAAATTTTACCTACCATGTCTCCCTTGTCTGAAAGCATCAAGCAGATCTGGAAAGAAGCCAAAACTGGTATTAAGATGTCTGTAATATCACTTCTAATTTTCTTAATGATAAAAGCTCTAGCAAGGCGTAATTTGCTATTCTGTAAGGCTTGTACTAAGAATCCTTGACTCTGATATGATTTAACCTCATTCTGACATAGATCTGTAAAACAAATGAATATTTTATAATATAAAGTAGAAGCATTATGGTATTTTAGGGGGGAAAAAATTATCAGTATCTTCTAATTCTGAGCGCACAGTTTGAACCACCTTCAAGGTAATTGGCATCAGCTGAAATCAGGTCCTTTTAAGATTCCTCAAACAGAGCTGAGGAAAAAGCCTGGTGTGATAATTTAGCGAAAGAACTTGTGTAGGGCTGTCTGAATGTCCACACCTCTCATTGAGTGCAAGCGGGTGATACTTCTGAAAAGCAGGGCCATAAATGTGTGTTATGCAGCATAACAAACATATAAGTGTCAGACTTGCCTGAATTGATGTTCCCTGCCCGGGAGGAGGAGGAGGGAGGCAGAGGCAGAGGTCGATGGCTCTCCCAGGGCTGGTGCGGCCGGTGCTGTAAATCCCCCTGTGTGTTGAGGGTGGGTGAAAGCCTCGGGGAGTTGCTGAGGCAGGGCACGACTTGAAATATATGGCAGAGGTTATTCAAGAACAGATTTTGGCTCAGAAAATGGGAAGGAGGATTTAAGGAAAGAAGAAACGTGCTCTCTATAATACACCATCAGAAGTGTTTATTCTGTGGCAGTGAGAAGAACCAATAATAAGGTGTGTGCACATCAATTATTTAAAACAATTTTAGCAAATACAGACTTTGACCTCCCTCACCATCCCCCCTCCTCTCCCCCAAAAAATACTTTGAGTGATCAAAATTTATTTTAATTCCTTTTTCTTCAACACCAAATGTTTGTTCAACTGAATTTGCTGTCATCATGTAGGAGGGAAAACAAGATTTTAAAAAAAGAGCTTGGGCAAGACAGTGAAGGTTTTCCTCAGTTCTATCATGAGGATATCTTTTGTTTTGAAATACTACAGAAATGATAATAAGTCTTATAAAAGTTATCCAGTCACTGGAGCACTGAACACTGCAGAATCTGTGTCGCTTGCAAATCCTTATTTATTTCTGGTAGCTTTTCTGGGATAGTGATGGAGGAATCAAATCCACAGACAGGTCCACACCTTTGCAGTCATGCTAAAAGGATGAACTGGAAGGAGAAAATGTAGACATCGTAAGAAATGTTGCCTGACAGGGAAATTCCTATTCCACATCTGTATGCTTAAATAAAAAGCCTCCAAAGCAACAATTCCTGGCAGAATTAAGCAGAGATGTATGAACTAATATAATGATGGACAGACTAACTGTTAAAGCTGAGTTTCCTGATCTGATACCGATGAGGACAAATATAGTGAGGTGATCATATGAGATTTCAGCTCTTTGAGAAAGAGAGTGTCTGCTGGTAAGAGAGAGATGGCACTGCAACCCGAGGGCTAAAATGGCAAAGCTAAATTGCATGTGCAAAGAGAGCTTCTCCTGACACCAGCAGCCAACTTAATCTTACTTAACCACAATAAAATTAGACACTTAGTCTCTGCTGATTTATATACCTGTGTTGTACCTGTTTTACGCAGCTGTCACACACTTATAGACCTATTATAAACATCAATTTTAAACCCATTATAAACATAATTTGCTACTGATGGAAACTAAATGACTAGTTTGGACTTGATGTCTGACTTCAAGGTGGCCCAGCTTAGGGGAAATGAGCACCCTGCACCCAATTTATTCTTGGCTGATTATTCTGCAGATGAATAATGTTCCCCCATCTCTAGGGCTCTGCCTGTCACGTGCTGTTCAGATGCACTGTGCTGGCTCAAACTTTAACGTGAATGGGAAGGAAAAGGAGGAGGGAGAAGGAGGAGGAGAAAATAGTCAGCTTCTCTGTTTGTATTCAAGGCATGGCCCTCTGCCTTATTATCACATCAGAGAGTCTGGACCCATCAGCACTTTCATTACGCAACAATTTCCTTCCCCAAGAATTTATAATTCCACCATCTTAATTTGTTTTGGGGACACTTGGCAGTCTGATTCCCTATCAGGGAGAAAATTCATGTTATTAGAAAACATCTATGAGCAGTTAATCCAGCAACTTTATTTTAGACCTTGAGAGGTCAATGCATAATTAAGAAGGTTTTGGATTCCATTCTGATTGCTTCTTGCTCAAAGACAACCTTGATTATACAAGCTTGGTTTTCTGAGGGCCAAAGTCCTGCTTTAATCATCAAATATGCTGCCATAGATCCTGACACGTGTGTCTGGCCTGTAGGGTTTTGTCTTTCTTATAGCCAGCGAGGAGCAGAGAGGGTCACGTGTGGCGTGGGGAGACCAGAAGTGGTGCAGCCCCAGGGGGTGCTGGAGGTGGGGATGGCTTGCAGTTCCAGCCATGACAGAGCACCAACTGAGAGAGCTGGGGTGAAGAAATCACTGCTTGGCAATAGAAATCAAACTGGTGATGGATTTCCTCCAGATGCTTGAACCACATGCCTTATGAAACTGGCTCTTAGGGGCCAACCGGGGTCTGCTGGAATTAACAGGAAGTCTCCCACTGGTCTCCACGGGCAATAGGTCGGGTCCTTAGTGCAGCAAAGCTCCTTCAAACCTCTGCAGTAATCTGTATTTCCAGGGGAATGGGAGCAAACTGCAGTCGCAGCCCTCCAGTATGTAAAACTCCTATTGATTTACAGCCTGCGCCGCATGAAGGTATTGTGGAGATGAATCCTGTAGCTTATGAATAGGAAAGAAGGGCCAGCATTATCTTTCCCAGCTACAGCCCCCTTGCCATGAATAAATGTTTCATTTTTATTGCATTTGTTTTGCTGGTCTTTAAGGATCCCAACAATTACATGGTCAGCGATATGAAAAGCATAAAAGAAATTGAGATCATTTACAGCTAGTTCACAAAGGCTCCTCTATAATATGATGATCCAGAGAAATTCTCTGTTGATGGGTCTTATTACAAGTGGAAGGAATGAAACTTTGAAATACTGTTATTTCATCTTTATATGACACATAATGAAGTCAATTCAAATGTCAGTTTTCAATGGAACACGAAATCTCTCAGAAATGTGATGCCCATTCAAACTTAAAAATAACAATGAGATATAAAAATATCCAGTGTGTTTTAAGGACGTGATGCTATTACAGAGCTGAGAGTTGGATAGACATAATTAATTGTTTTCTAAATGAAAAGCTAAGAAAAAAACATAATTTTCCAGATTCAATGAATTTGTCCCATTTCCTTGAAAAACTGAAATCAATTATATGTATATTTAGCTTTTAATCATGAAGTTATGAACTTGTCTTTTAATTAACAATGAACCAATTCCAATGCATTTCAACAGCTAAAATTTTATCAAAGGGTTGATTTAGATATTCTTCTCTGACCAAGCTTTATGTATCCAAAGCTCTTATCAGACTAGTCATCTTTGCCATTATCAGCACTAAAAGTTAAAAGTGTATGAATTTTCAACAAAGTCTGTAACTGACTTCTACCCTCCTGCAAAAAAGCCAAACAACTCCTCGTAAGGTTCCTTTTATTTGGCATTTACTTTTCTCTACCTGATTTTAGTGTCCTCCTGGTTGACATATAAGAACTAGAAAAATTACTTTAGGAAAACAAAATAAAATCAAAACCTTCCCTCAGACCCTCCCAGCTCCCTCTCATCTTCAACAACTATAGCTGTGAGATAAAATACCATCTCCTTTTCAGCTCACCTAATTTTAGAGCTATACAGCTGAGCTCTGCCTCTGAAGGAGTTGTCTATTGTCCTTTTACAATCAATAGAGAGGAAGAGGCAAGATTTATCTCGCTCATTTAAGAAGTATGCTTTGTGATGAGGTGAATGATGTTCTAGAAGCGCTATTTCCCTTCATCACCTATAAAATAAAGTAGATGTCTCACTTATGTGAGATGAATCCCATTTCAATATTTAAAAGGAAACACGTGGCAATGTTTGTCTTTTGGGCTTTCCTTTGTGTTTGTGTATGTCGTTGCGTGTGTAGGCTAGTGCAGCACTGGTGGCATTGGAAATCTCACAGGGATACAGGGAGTACCTGTCCTTGTCCTGTTTCCACCCCTGCTCTGGGTCCTCCTGCAGAAGAATCAAGGGCTGAGGTGGAGAGAAGGAACACAAAGGGCCACAAAGGGACTTGGTGCTGGTGGGCCCTCAGCCTCTCCTCTGTGCAGCCCCTTGGGCTGTGTGTGCAGGACCAAGGAAGGCAGTGCTAGTTCCTCTCATGGATGAGGAACCTGGACCATGGCAGTACTAGGACTGAGAAAAGGGCTGGAATGGTGCAGAGGGAAGAAACAGCCAGACACATTCAGATGAGTAGTGGTGGAGCCCAGGTGGTGCCAGAAGACACTCACCAGCCAGTGCCGCTGCTGCCGAGCTGGGAGCAGGATGGGCAGCACCAGGAGAGCTCTGGGAAGCGCTTGACTTGTCAATTGAAGAAAAGTGATTGTCATGGTCTTGGTGGACAGTCTCATGATTTAGAAGTCTGGAAGTACTAAGATATCTACATGTATTAACTGGTTGGAAGCCTGAATTAATTCAAGTGCTCTTGGATACCACAGTCCATGATGTGCTCTGATTTGTGCTCCCTGAGCACACTGAGCTCACTAGTCTGAATTCATGGTGCAACCTCAACCTCCAGTTCCATCTCTTAAGCTAGGAGGCAAGGATCAAATTCATGGGGAGGGGAAAACACAAAGACTCTGCAGCACCTGAAATGACTTGTGCCTAGGAACTAAGATGGGGAAGTTTGAAAACTAAAACCTACTCCATCTTTTTGCCACATAAAGAACATGTAGCAAAGCTTTGCCAGCTTTTTTTTCCTCTCTTCCAGAGAAAAAGTGTTGCAAGGCTAAAATGCCTAAAGGGTGTTCCCTCAGGTTAAATTTCCCAGAGAGTTTCTGCCCAGTTTTGTCAACCTTGCCCACACAAATCTGAGAACAAAGCACAGTTCATAATATATTTTTAGTAAACCACCCTTTTTTTTTTACTTATGGGCATAAAAAGCAGATATTTAAAATTGAGTGTGACTGATCTAGATCTACAGTTGGTAGACATGCAGGCATAAAAATATGTGCATCATATATATATATGTGATATATAATGGATATATTTGTCTTTTCAGCTCCATTATAATCTATGGAAAGCATTTATCCTTCAACAAACTAGGTTTTCGTGTTGGTTTTTTTTCTAAAACATTAACAAAAACCTTTGGTCATTAAAGTTTTTTTCTGTAATAGCTTGCAGACTGAGACCCTAAATGACTAACCCAATCTCTTACTTTGAAGGCTTCAGAGCAAAAATATTGCTTTTGAGATAGAAACAAAATTGTCAATATTAGGTTATTGTTGGTATACCGTTTGCAGGGCCTGCTTAGAAAAGTTTTTAATAGTGTTTTAAGGAGTCTTATGGAATTATGGCAAAATATTTGATATGAATTCACATCTTGGAGCTCTGTCACAGCTGCTGTAGGAACCCAAGAGATGCGATGAAAAATCTTATCAGGGTGGCAAAGTAGCCACATCCAAAAGACAGGCAATGAGATCTACAAATATCTATATCTATAGTACCTAGTATCTACTGCTATATCTAGCATCTAATGCTACACGTATCATAACCATTATGGATCCCAACTGCAAAGTGCTGAATAACCCCCTATAAAATGATAGGAAAACTTGCAGGGTTGGGGGAAAAAAACAGTGGAAAAAAAAGACAGAAAAACCCCAGGGAATGACCAACCTCACGGTCCAGCGAGAGATGTTCCCATCCTTTCCCCGTGTCCTGACAGACTGCAATTTGTCACGTACACCAAAGTCAATCCGTCCTACACACAGTTTCTGGTACTTCCTGGTGAAACGAGGAACTAGGCTATGCACGAATCCCGGTCTGGATAAAGAGTAATGCCATGTAGCTCCGAATTATTTCCTGGAAGCTGACAACAGGGGTTGATGCTAATAACTGTCAGCGCGTGCATAAAAACAGTTGTTGGGTTTTTTTTATTCTTTTGTGGGAGTTTGTTTTGTTGTTTTTTGTTTTTTTTTTTTTTTTTTAATAGAAAGAGCTTTATTCTTGAGGTCCTCTACTGACGATCACAAGTGAGTCGGAAAAGCAGGGGGTTTGACGGTGAAGGAAATTGTCCTTACGTGGGTCCCCTGCCCTTGGGTGCTACCTGACCTTCTGCAGCTCCTGTCTCAGCCAGGAGGGCAGGGGCTGCCCCAGCCTGTGCAGCAGCTTGGACAATTCCACGTTGTGGTCTCTGTAGTAGCTTGACAGAAACGCTCGAGACTGAGAAGGGTGGAAAAAAGATGAAAATAGTCAAAGAAAGAAGCCACCCGATGGCAGATTTCAGTGGGTGCTCTGGTAGGGAGCTGTGCACTGCTCCCAGAGAGGGACTCTTAAGAAGGGGCAATTATCTCTTGTCATTCCAAACTCATTAAAAGTTTCATATTTTTAAAAATATCAAGCTAGTGAAAATAGTAATAATATCAAAAGTAATCATCATGTTTATTTTTGGAATCCAACGCAGAGTCAATATTAAAAAATGTTAACTTAAATCTCTAGAAAGCCCTTACCTCTTGGTCCATTGGTGGGTATTTTCGACCTTTGCTTTTTCCCAGGCACTTTGTTTTCCCTCCTTCCAATAACTGGCACCAAAAGCCTTTCTGAGGGTCAAACCTGTAGAGGATTATATTTTTTGAAAGACCTTACTACAGAAAAAACTTCCAGCCACTAAGACATCAGCGAAAGCCAACATTCATTGCTGCACACATTTCTCTAGATGACTGAAATACTGAGGACAGAGTAGGAAACAGCTTTCCCCTCTTCTGAAAGCTCTGGAAATTTATTTTTTCCACAAATTTTCCTTGGGAGTGCTTCTTGCTCAAAACATGAAGTTTTTCACCTTGTGCTTTACCTACACTAGCTAATTTTTATTCTGCTTGTCCAGCATATAGGGTTCAAGTTTTAAGTTTTGATCTATAGGACACCAGTCAAGGTCCTGAGTTCAAAGATCTTACATGACCCCGCTCCAGACTGTGATTCATATCTTATTGTCTGGTTTTGGTCAGAGATTTTATTCATGTCAAACTGCTCTATGTATCCCTGCAGGATGCTAATGTTTTGATCAATTGACACTTGAACAAAGAATGTTTTGTTGAAAAAATTACTAATTGGCTCTTTTCCTGAAATTCAATGCACTGTATTCTCAAGGACAGTATCAACTGTGCTGAAGGAAACCTGTCCATATGGCCAGTTGGAGCTGATGCTATTGTAGGTCAGCACTGCCAAGGTGAGAGGAGTTAAAAAGGGAAAGCAGATCTATTTGCTGACTCTGACAGCCACAGACTTGATTTATAAAGAAAACAGTGAGAAACAATGAGAAATATAATACTGAAATATTTTAGTTGATTTTTGAGTAAGATAGGCAGTGTTCAGGTCTACTGAAAGAACTGCTGGTTGGTTGTTATAATTCAACTGCACCTGAGAAGTTGGTTGTTCCATATCATTAGATCTAAATATAATTTTCATTCCAAAGATGGCATTGTAGCATAAACACTGTCTTAGCAGTCTTATCTGAAATATGCAATTTGATTTTGATGTCTAAAATTCAAAGATATAGGAATTTTAGATTAAGGCTTTAAAACACGTACTCACTAAAGAATGAACAACATGCAGCGCTAAGTTTGGAATTTATTGCTATGGGACTTGCAGCATGCATAAAACATTGAAAAGGTTCACATTTCTGCTATTCAGCAGATGTTTGAAAAGGATGAGGTATAATTGGCTGGAACATGAAGTTAATTAGTTACAGACTACCTTTTTGCCCTGGGTCTATCTGTACAACACAGGTGCCCCTGCAATTTGCTGCTGTACATAAGTGAACTAATTTCTGGAGAAGGGTGAATCTACTTCACATATTTTTTCTTGCCCAGCCTATTATTGCACATCTGACCCTTGCTTCGTAATTTGTCTCAGTAGCTGTTTCAATTAAAAATAAATATATCATTGATTGAATGGATATATCGATGATAGATTCATTTCTACTTTGGCCTTTTCCATCTGCTGATTATGTGGTGAAGTACTTTAGCTGTCTTACACTAATTTCCCAAGAGAAGCAGCAATATAGTGAGCTGGGTAAAAGGAAAACTGCAAAACTATGCCCCAAACAATATTTCTGCCTCAGAAGGAGCATATTGAACATTATTAAGAGAATGTGCAGGTTTGGATAGGGGAAAAGAGGGTAAGACAGCTCGGCTTGAATTCAGCCCATTGTATTCAGGTATTACGAAGCTCTCAGGACTCCTGAAAACATTATTGGGCACAATGGAAGTACTTATTTAAAAACAGTGATAGCCTTGAGGATAAAGTCACAAGTGAGACTTTTAAAGCAGTCAGCAGAAACCTTTCCTTCAGGCCTGGTTTTATTCTCTTCCCTTGCAGAGGATGCCTGTGGGAGATGGAGGGTTAAAGTTGGCCACCCATATGCCCACCCTACCTCTTGGGAAGTCACCACTTGATGCTAGAGGTGGGAAGGGTGCTTGACAGGGCAGAGCTAAGCAATGCCATGGTGAGGTTCTTTCTCTTAATCTCTGACACTTAAGCATGCTCCCATAACCCTATTTTTCCTTTCTCTCCTGTGTTTACACAAAGAAAATCTCCCCTGTGAAGCTGGACGTGGAGCTGCCTCCTTGGGCAGAGTGTGGTGTGATGAGCCAGGCTGGAGGAAGTGACATTTTGGCTGCCCTTTGCCAAAGCCACGCTCTGTCCTGCCTCTCTCCTTTACTGCCTGCTGAGAAAAACAAAGGAAGCAGGGAACCAGTGGCCCATGCCACCCCAGACCATGAGTCTTCTGAGGATGTCGGGCATGAAATACATCTTCCTAGCAGTCAGTGGAACTTCGGTAGGTCCATCCTGTGACTAAATGGAAAGGTCTTTCCTAACTTTAGTCCCATGTATCCTAAATTTCTCTTCATAAAGTTCACGTACTTAAAAAATTTAAGCTCTTGGTCACTCCCTGTGAAAACAAGTGGGTGGGGGAGAGGTGAGAAACATCTCTTCAGTGTTGTAGTAGGAACTTCATGAAGTTCATGAAACCACTGACTGGTTTCCCTCTCCTAGCACTTTGTGAAGGGATCCCAGTGTCTTTCTGTTGGTGGTATTATGTGTAAAAGTCATGCAACATTAGTTGATTTTACCCATTTGGTTTTTTTTCACTACTCTAATAAAAGGTGTAGGTTGTAGAATCACAGAATCATAAAACAGTTTGGGTTGGAAGGAACTATTAAAGGCCATCTAGTCCGACCCCCTTGCAATGAGCAGGGATATCTTCAAACAGATCAGGTTGCTCAGAGTCCCCTCCAAGATGACTTTGAATGTTTCCAGGGATGGGGCATCTATGACCTCTCTGGGCAACCTGGGCCAGTGTCTCATGACCCTCAGTGTAAAAAATGTCTTCCATGTATCCAGTCTGAATCTAGGTCGTCTTTAGCAGTTTGTGTGGGAAGCGATAACCTGGTTGCCATCTCAGCTGCCGTCTCTTACAAACCTGGTGTGATGTACACTTCTCTACAGATGCCCAAGCCCTGCCTCTTTTTCCCCTCTGCTGTCTTTTCACAGCTCGGATCAGTACCTTCTTTCTGCCTTGGTTGATTTTACTCTCTTACAAGACATTCACGTAATTAATCAGAGTGATGGACTTGTTGCTCACTGGTGTTTGCAGGGCTGGGTCCTTAGGCTGCTTTGTGACAACTTTAAAAATGTGTGGTATACAGTTATTAGTCAGTAATGACTAGGAACAATCCTATGCAATGTTTTTTACTTTGACAGTCCTGCCATAAAGCAGGACATAAACAACATAAAAACTATGTTATTTAATGCATTTTTCTCTTCTTTCCTAAATCCATAGAGAAGCGTGTGCTTCCACAGCATTTTTGCATTCTTGATGTCTCTAAACAGTGATTGCATAATTTTATAGATCTGTTTACAATCAGTTTTTCCTGTCCAAACAAATTTGAGGCCAAATTTTTTCCTGGTGTGTGACTCCACTGACTTTAATTTAGTTACAGAGAGGAAGATATATGTATGTGGGTGTGTATTTTTAAAAACCTAGCAGAAGGCACTGCAGATGTACAGCAGCAGTTGTTCAAACATCAGTAGTTCAGCTGTGTATTCAAAATCCTCCTGTATTTCATCTTCTTTGGAAACCAATGACTTAAAAAATTACATTCTGAAACCCCAAATTTTTCCTCTAGAAAAAAATTTTTTCAGAGCAACATTCTTAAGACCCAGAGAGCAATCAGCTCTGAACTCTCACTTTATACCTATTATATAAACAACCATAACCCTTCCAGTGGAGGAAACATTAAACACTACTCGTAAGCAGAGAGGCAGTGTGGGGTAGGTGGAAAGACTGCGGTCTCATTGTCCCAGGGTTTTTCCTAGTAACAGCCTGCAGGGAAGGTGAGGCTCAAGCTTTTCTAATTCCCACCCCATGTGCAGGATCATGCTTGCACACAGACTTGGAAAAACCTTCTTCTCAGCCCACGGATGTCCCAGGGCTCTCCCAGCCCAGCGCTTCTGGCTGTAACGAGATGATGCTCCTCATAAGGAGAGGCTCAATGCAAAAGCTTCTTACAATTTTCTGCTGGACTAACAGGGGAGAGAGAAATTCAGCCCACTCCCACCTCTGCAGAGACTCTGCCTTCCTGCAGGGAATTGAGAAATGGCAAAGAGAGAGTGCCACGCTCGCCAGGCAGAGACACGGGCCATTAGTCCCCTTTGATAGTGAAAACCTCACCCTCCGGGGAGTGCGGATGAGAAATGTGATCGAGGTTTATCACACCTGCCTTTGCTAGATCGCTACCAAAGGCTGTGGGAAGTCAATCAAAGGGCTTTCCCTAAGTTCAGGGGACCTTGATTTGGCCTCCTGCAGAGCACCAGTAGTTTTGGCATTGACACCCCAGGCCATGGCCAGTCAGACTGCTCAGTCTGAGGGTGTTGTGCTCCACAGGCAAATACAAGGTTCTCCCCGTTCTCCAGGTGCTGTGCTAGAGCTTGGCACTTCCAGGTTAGAGATCTACTATTAATAGCTTGGAATTTTATCAGACTTTAAGAATATAGACTAAATTCTTCTGTGCCACGTCTGGCAACTACCAGGTCAGCAGAATTGGCTCAACCATCTACAAAAAGGGGATTAGGGAATGATATATTTGGTCCATGTTAAAAGCAAACAATCAAAGAAGCCATGTAACCAGATGAATCTTGTCACACTGAGTGCTTCTAACCCCATCTCTGCCATTAGACTCCAATATGAATGTGATAAAAACGTTTAAGCCAATCTTTTCATGCCTAAGTTGTCTTCAGCTCCTGGAGGTTGCCATATAGTTCAACAGGCTGATGTGCAAATGTGTGTTCAGCTCTTACATGCGCAACACACGTCAGCTGAATGTACATTTTAAACAGTGCAGTGATTAAAGCAAAACTAGGTACCTGAGAAAACAGGTCCTGGGCATCTCTGATCAAACACTCAAACTTAGCTGAAATTTTTTTTACATGAATCTGGGCCTTTGTTCTGCATCTAATAAAATACTGTGCAGTCATTTGTTCTGTGTGTTGTTCAAAGTGTCTGTCTGCATGTGGAAATGTATGTAGTTGTGCAATTAAATTCTATAATGTATAATCGGTGTACAGGTTAAAGGAAAACTGGATGAATGCTAAACATAACTTGAAGAACACTCCAAGATTTTAAAAACTGTTATTGTTGTAACGTGTTTTTTCTTTGTTTGTAATTAATGATGAACTGATCTTGGTAGGAGGGGATGTACACTGTGATCCCATAGGGTAGATAATAAAGGAACAGACTCACGTTAGAGCTTCAGAGTAATTATAATGAGGAGAGACTCCAAGAAACTTCTGCACTTCATCCATCACAGTAGCTGGGTCGCTTCTTAGCTGCTGTCCATCAATAATAAGCAACTGTAGGGGTAAACATGCTGACTATTTAGAAACAGGACTACAGTTAATGAAAGAATGACATTATTTCCCTTCTGTGACAACATGGATTTAAATTAGCATGTGCCTTTATGAGGTGCAAATAGAAATCATATGGATGAACTCTTTAGATATTTACTTTTTACTCTGTTGCATCTCTATAGGTGGGAACCTTGTAACTCTGGGTGTGCACATTGTTCAAATGCAAGAGTTAAATCTCATAAACCAAACCCGAGTCTTGGAGAATTCTGAGAAAAAGAGATAAGCAATATAAAAATATTGTTGAGGTTTAGAATGTGTCTGTAGAAAATCTGGCATGGAATAAGAAAAATAAGAAAAAATCTTAGATATATCTATCTTAGAATTAGATGTTTTGAAACTATACAATTACATGTTTAAATGTGACATTGTGGCAAGTTATTTGAAACTTACAAGCAGTTTATCAAGTACATAGGGTTCCAAAATCATTAGCAAAGGGTTTTTTTGTTTTATTTTTAATTAGAGATTGATGTGATGTAAAGGTACATGAAGCTCCACAAGCAAATGTTAAGACAGCGTATCAAAAGTCTACTGGAGTATCAAGTGGTATTACTAATAATTATTCTGGGCAGATGTATTTTATATTTATTGTGAAAGCTTATTATGAATTATTAAGTCTTTGAGTGCACAGGCTGAGTGAATGCATACTACTGAGTGCCCATTAGTAAGCACCGTGAATGTACTCTGTGTGCACCTTATTAAGAATGAGTGCATTTTGTTGTGTATCTTGTAAAATTAATCACTGTAACTATGAAACATGAGTGGTTACTGGTTTTACAAGAAATATGTCGATGTGCCACTGAATGTTTAATAAGAGGGCTGCACTTGCTCTTTGCTACTTCAGGAGAATCACAGAATCATAGAATTGTCTAGGTTGGAAGAGATGTTTAAGGTCATCGAGTCCAACCATCACCTAACACTGCCAAACCACCACTCAACCTGTCCCTCAGCACTACGTCTACCCATCTTTTAAATGCCTCCTGGGATGGTGACTCTACCACTTCCCTGGTGTCCTGGGTTGAGAGACACAGGACTAACTTTTCTTCTAATACTGGGGAAAATTGTACTTCTAGAAGTCTTTAGTGTCTGAATATGTGAAAATATTTACTCTATAGCTAGCCAGGCTCTGGGATTCAAGGTCTTAGTGTTTTCGAGCCTTGCTAGGTGCAGGGACAAGGAGGAGTAAGGCCTGGGTAAGGCATCTGACCCAGGCCGGCCAACAGGATTATTTCATACCATGAACGGCACATTCAATATAAATTAGAAAAGTTTGCTGTGTAGCTCTCTCTCCCTTGATGGCAGTGGGTCCAGACAACTCCTTGTCCCGGTGCCAGACCCCTGAGGCCTTCCCTTCCTCCTGAAGCCATTGCGCTCGCAGTGTCCGCCATTTGCTGTCCACTGCTGTGAGTGCACAGCTTCCTACTGATATAATTGGCTGAGTATAATTCTTGTGTATCTTATATCAGTATCGGGATTAATACTGGTTCTTTAATATTATTGTTAATTATTTAGTCTTAGTGTATTAAATCTATTTCTATTTCAACCTTTGTGTTTCTTTTGGTTCCCAGATTCCCTTTTCCAGGTGTGGAGGGGTCATTGGGTGATGGAATGCTTGTCTAAATGACAATATATTGTTATGGGTTTTCTCAAATCATAACACCTGGGCAGTCTGTCCCAATGCCTGACAACCCTTTCTGTGAAGAATTTTTTCCCAATATCCATGCTAAACCTTCCTGGTGCATGAGAAGGGCAGCAGCCCTGAGTGAGGGCAGAAAAGGAGCACAGGTAACATGGCACGGAATGTTGGGTACCCTTTGCATGCCACGAATTTACCAGGACAGCCCCTTCTCCTTCAGAGGAATAAGTTGGGATGAAGTGGCTGATGAGGAGACATGCCCTGTGTGCTCCTAGGGCAATGCTGCCTGGGAGTGCCCTTGCTGGAAGCTCAGCTGCTTGAGGCAGTACTCCTTCCCGTTTATGAAAGAGCAGAAAGGCCAGGAATGAAAGGAGAAAGTAAATGACTAACTGAGACTTTCTCCTGTCTCCTGGAAATGGGATTGACCTGCTTCTCCTCTTTGTCATACAGCTGCAACTGTATAAAAAGAAAAGTGAGGATTGCCAAAAGACAGAGCTTTATTCATTTCTTTTTTTTTTTTTTTTTTTTTTTTTTTTTAAACCAGGTCGCTGACTAAATAGGCAACACTCAGTTCTACCTCCTTTCAGCAAAATTCTGTCCCTCATAGAGCAATCTCTGGAGATACGTGTTCATTATGCTTCCTCATTAAATACCGTTTTACAACTTTTTCTTACAGTAGGTAGAACTGAGCTATGGACCACATCCACAGGAAAAATATTTCTTAGTACTAAAGTGTTTCCTTTCCTTTAGGTTTATATCTGTAAACAATTTTTTTTAGTAATTCTTTAGGTCTATGTGTTTATGTCATATTTTCATGGGAAAGATTATAAAAGACAATTCAATAAAACGTCTGAATGAAGATGGAGCAAAAGAAGGAATTTCTGCTCTAACACTGAGAAAGACTAATTCCTTATCAGGATCAAACAAATGTGAAATTTTATATGAAAGGGAGTGAGTGGGAAGCAGAATGACATTTCTTTTTAGAAAAAGCCCTGGCATTTTCTAAATAAATTTGTCAGACCTCCCCACAATGTCTCATGTTGCAGCTGCTTGTTTCTTGGGACCCAGAAGCCTTGGCACTCTTGGCTGACCCTGGAAGAAACACCCGAACTCCCCATCAAGCCCATGTGGCACAGTTCATAACATTTTCCTGTTGTGTTTTTTCCATCAGAAGACAGAAAAATCATCTGACTTCTGCCAAATATCCCGATTTTGTCAAATCCCTATTTCCTAACAGCTGAGAGTTCCAGCAGGAAATATCCCATCACCTTTAATGATGAGGCTGTATTCATTGAGGAGATCTGAGGAGAACTGAGGAGATTGGCAAAACAACAGGTTGGAAATTACCTGTGAAGCAGGGTAATGAGTTAACCATCTTTCAATATGGACAGCATACCATCCGGGTGTCAGGCATCTCTTCTGGAGAGTCCTTATCTCTGAGGGTGCCCAATGGCTGGATGTTATGACTTCATAAAAATTGAATTTCAGGGCAGTGGGGTCCTCGTGGGATCGCTGATGCTAATGGGAGATATTCAGACACATATCACAAGGATGCTGAAGATTAAGCCGTAAGCCTCCTGAGAGCTGTCACAAAGGCTGTGCTGGCACGGCCAGCTTGGCTGCAGCCTCAGCAGCCCCTTGGGTCCCCGCCAATGCCAATTCAGCCAAGCGGCAGCCAAGGGGGGACCGGGAAGCAGGATGGGGCCACCTTTCAGTCAAGGGCCCTCCTGGGACAGGCAGGAGGGGAGCTGAAGAACCAAATTCTGCCAAAGTAGGCAGAATTATTTTTATTGCTATTTTTTTTATTGCTATTTTTTTTTTTAATTTGCATCTAGCATCAGCAATTGTGAAGGTGGAAATGAGATATTAAAAAGGGAGCAAACTGCAGCCCTAGGCCATGTTTTATTTCTCTCAGAACTCATAAAAGCAGTATCAGACATGTTGTATTTTGTGCTTATTGCATCATTATTAATTTGCGTCTCTGTAACACTGCTTTTAGTATTTTCTTCATCTGTGTGACAACACCATATTTTACATACATCCTTAAACAACTCTTTAAAGATAGGCTTTTTTTAAATAGTGCAGACTTTGCTATGGAAAGGTGTGGGCTCAGTAAAAGGCAAGAAAGAGCATCCTGGAATTTCCTCAAAGAAACAACAGGCTTTCTTTTGTTTCCAAGGAGAGAAAAAAGAAAACCAACTCTCCAGACACAGCCCTTTCTAACTCCTTTGAAACTTTAGAAGATACTGCTTGCATTTGTACACCCACCACATGTTGCTCAGCCTACATGCTGAAGGATGGGATGAGGTACCAGGTTCTCAGCATCAAGAGCTCTGATTTTCTAGCTAGGCCATGCTCATTTTCCCCTGTGTATCTCCCTGTGCGAGGAGCAGTGCTTTTCCTCTATGCCGTGTCAGCTGTAATTGAGATTAAACTGTTTGTTTACAGCTGGTGGCAGCTCTGTGCTGAGAAGTTTCATCATTTATGACACTGGTGTCACAGGTGCCAACTGCAAAAGCTGGCATTCAGCATCCTTCCACTTCTACAGAGTGCAAATGCTTTGTGATAAATCCCGTTCTGGCTCAAGGACACGAATTCCCACTGACAGCGGCCATCATCCCCTGCCATGGATTTCACTGTACGTTTCTGGAAGGTAAGGTCCGTACCTGGTACCAGGAATACGCCCGATCGGATGGGTCGATGAGGATGGTGATGATCTTGGCCTTGGGGATGAGGGAAGCAGCTCGTTTAGGGGCTTCCTCAGAATGGAAATAATTGGCACTTTTCTCAAAGAGGAGGTCAGTGGTGATGTTGGAAGGAGTGGGGAAGAAATCCATGTACCTAGGAGGTGAAGAGACTTGTTAGAATTAGCAGAATCACAAAAAGGTCATATCCCTGTATTTCCCATTTCGTGGTAGGTGAAAAGGTGAATTTTCAGACATAATTCACAGGAAAAAAAGTTAATTTCTCAGTCACTCCAGAACTGGAATAGAGGGAACACATCTTGGCTCTTACATGGTGCTGGTAATACCTAAAGCCTCCATGAAGTCAAGTAATTAGGTTTTTCCTTTGATGGATGGGATTTTTTGCTAATAAGTTCAATGTCAATGGGATATCTTTCACCAGTTTGGAGTGAGTTCAATTTTAGATGCAGAAAAAAATGGGAAAATCTTCAAAATGTCAACCATTTAATTTTAACATTGTTGAAATATTTCCTTTTGGAACCAACAAATATTTCATTTTAGACTTTTTCGGAACGCAAGATTTGAATTTTGGCTTTCAGTGGTCTTTTCCACTTAAAATTGATTGGAAGTAAAAGTAAGTAAAATAGAAGGTTCAACTGATAGGGTGAAGAATTCAAACGAAGCAAAAGGTGAAATTGTTTTGGAGGCATTTTTCGGTGAAGAGAAATGCCAAGCCTTTCTTTCCCTTTATTTTTCATGACACCTTGAACCGAGAAGCTGGTGTTGTAGTTGTGGGGAGAGTTTGCTTTTATTGGTCATCCTCATTTGCTCCGCACGCCCTCCAGGCCATACGTGGGCAAGGGAAACCACTCAAGATTAATCTTTTCTGTGTCATGTGATGTTTGTCTTATATTTCAGTTTTCACACAAGGATGAGAACTGCTTTTCCCTGTAGAAACGAAAGCCTTACGAAAATGTTTTTCTTGTAGTAAAAGCAATTTTTAAAATTGTGATAGGAATACCAGCTGAAATGTTTTACAGTGGGTTTTTTTTTCTCATGAAGAGACAAATCAAATCTTACTTCATGAAAAGCCGCTTTTGAAGAAAAAGAGTGTAAGTCAGTATAGGTACAGTTATGAAAAGACAGAGGTCCTATTCAGCATGAAGACAGACATAGTAACTGAGCTGGCTATTGTATTCATTTGTGAAAAAAATAAGAAAACTGGTACTGTAATATCTAAACAAAATTGAGGGCTTGATTAAATGTCCCATCATTCCAAATTAGTTTTTCTTTCCGTCTGAAAACACCAAGCATAACAAATTCATCCAGTAATTATGTCAATGTCGTACATGCTGCTGTAATTGTTCCATTGTGATTTACCATGTATTAATAATGTACACTTCTTTTTTGTTATTTCTCTTACCAGTCAATTCCCTTGTGGTAGTTGTTTCCATTGAAGAACTGAACTTCTTCAAAAGTTTTTGGACTAGGGAGATTACTGATAATGGAAGGATGCATCAGAAGAAATAAATAAAGAGCAGTTGTTCCTATGACAACAAGAGATGCTATTAGGAAACAGGAAAAAAACCCTTTGACTTTATTTCATTCAAGAAAGTACTTTAAATCAATGCATGCTGAGTTATACAGGAAAATGAGGTTACATTTTAGAAGAAAGTCACCTATTGATGAAAGGCCCATGTAAGTTCAAGGGGCTCTCAGAGGGAGGGGGGAATAAGTGTGGACTTCTCTGCTCAGAGAACTTTCCCCTATCTCCAAACTCTGAATTCTGCTCACTGATGCAAGCGCGATACTGCTGGTCACAACATTGCTTGCCTGACTTTCTATCTAACCAGTGAGGGAATTTGGCCTGAACACATTTGTTTTCAAACTATTTATGTTGTGCAAAACTTTTCAAAAGCACTGATTATGGGACTATGCTTTCGTTGCTCCCAGAACCGCACTGCTGTCTTCTGTGTATTTTTCCTGGTAGTTTGCTATTGAGGAATAAACCATTTATTTCAATGCTAACAAACCTGTATGTAATAAGTATGCTTTAAAATCCCAGTAACAGTACTTTTTTGTTGTTTGGTTGATAAAAACAACTGGAAATGATATATGGTGGTAAACAGAATTTTGGAGAACTTGTCTTTAAACTTGCTATTCAATGATTTTATGCTACACAAGCCATTGTTGGATTATGAATCAAGACCTGCCATCTCTTTGTCACTTGCAGAATTTCCATATGGTCTTGGATTAGTCATTTATTTCCTTGCCTCAGCATCCACTTTCTGTGATATGTCCACAACAGTAAGAGCTGTCTTGGGAGTGGGAGTATGGGGCTTAATTGAAATAATGCCCTGAGACCCTCAGAGGTCTGCAAGGTGGTAAATACATTTATTGTCAATTAGAGACTCAGATGATGTTAAAATAATTTGTCAAAGAACTTAATAACAATTTTAACATGGGGTAGCCTGACAGCATGGGTTTTTTTTAATGGTGAATGAATGCAATTTTTCTATAGAAACAGTTCTCCCTTTCCGTGGGCAGCGAAGGAGTTACTATCTGAATCCCGTAGGGATGGGGAGTGCACTGTCTCTATGGCAGGGAGTTGGCTTCAATTTACAGGACACAAATACACAAATACAACACTACGGGGGGGGGTGTGTGTGTGTGACAGCTAGCTTCGGTTACAAATTCATTACTTCTTACCTGTTTTCTGGGGTCCTATCACAAGAAATTTGGGTAGGTGGTCACATGTTTTGTCTCTAGACCAAATGTCCCTGTGTCGTTTATCATCACACGGATTCTGAAGACGAAAAGGTAGTTGTGAACATCACTCTGGAAGTATCATAAATGTTTGCATGCACATGCGTCTTTGCAGGGTCTGAATGTTATGCACTAGTGCCAGACCCTCATGCTAAGTAGCAAAATCCCACATTTCTTCATAAGAATTTACTCTTGACAGATATTGAGGGCTCTGGTATGGATCAATGGAAGCATTCAGGTATGCAGGGACCAAACTCCTGGGTGTCCTTCAGGACCAGTCGTTCCAGAGGTCCCAGTGAAGCCAGTAATGCTACACAGTTGTGCAAATCCTGGAAGGATTGGTGCCAGAATTGACACCCTGTGAGACTGCTGCATTTCCTTCTCCGTTAGTCAGGCTCATTTAATAAACCCAGAGTCTGTAGCCCTGTAGGTAGGCACGTATGTGGTCCCTTTGACTAAAATTCAATGTGTATATAATGGTTTTGCATGACTGAGGATTAAGTTCAGTCATTAGAAAAAAAAAAGAAAAGAAAAAAAAAGAAGAAAAAAGATTAAAACATTGATTTAATCAAGTTTTCATTTGAGGTTAAAATGAAAACCTCTGTTTGAATAGCTTCAAGGCATTACTTTCTTAGGTGACAAAATGGTTTCAGATGCATAATACTTAGTGCCAATTTTAATTTACATAAGAACCCAAAAGGAAGGACAAAATAGAAATGTGGGATATTATTCATCTTATCTTTCTACTACCTATGAATGCAAAATAAAAACGTGTGAACAAAAGACCTCACAGAAAAGGTTAGGATTGACTGCTCTTTAAAGCAGTTATCATATAGATACTGCTTTTGCATAGAATTTGGATAGTAACAGAAGATACAGTTTGCTAGTGAATAAAGTTAACAAAATATAATGGAGAAAATCATTAACGGATGTGAATCGCTGCAGTTCCACTGAACTAAATGGAAATATTACAGATTTATACTTCTTTTGCACCTGGGCCAAAAACAATAGGGAAATTTCCTGCTCCTTTTTGCCAGTGTAAGCCCAAAATAACTACACAGATCTCCATGGTGTCACTGGATTTATGCCTGCATAGCTAAAAGCACAGCGTGGCACATCATATTCTGAATAAGAGGAGAGCCAGATATGTGTAACAATGATTAGGAAATTACAGTGTTGAGATTACAAACAGCACTATTATGCATTTGAAACAGAGATAGAAAATAGTCAGTCTGTGCAGAAACCCTTTTCCACTCTTCAAATAGCTGCCTCTTCTGTGTTTGCAGCGCTGACCCCTCCTGCCCCTCCTTTTCCTCACTGTTTCATTGAAGGGGGTTCCGATGGTGGGAAATCCTCCTCGTAGTTTCTGTGCTGCAACATTAGCCACCCCTCGTTAAGGAGTGGAACAAATCTGCATTGTTTACCTTGAGATACCTCTTGCTACTATCTGGTTCCAGGTATCTTAATATCAGTTAACACAATGTGATGCATCAGCAAAACTAAAGACAGGAGGGATGGGAAGGAAAGCTTTCTCTCACTTCAGTGGCAATTAGGCGCTTTTAGCATGCCTGATTTGGAGGGAGCAGAAGCTAATCCATTGCTAGTCAAAAGCAGAGGTCCCTTCAAGAAAATTTACATAATCTAAGTTGGCACACAGGGAGAAACAACTTACCTGAATGTGAAGTGGGATTTTTTTATTTTTATTTTTTACAGGAAAAGATTCTAATTTCAACAAGCAGATTGTAATCGGAGGAGGAAGAGGATGTGGCATTACCTGCCAAAGAGGGTCTGTCTGCTCTGGGAAGAGCTCAAAGTACTTCTGAGCCAGCTGAACTGGGGGCAGCGTCTGCAGTTTCAGGTTGGTCGAGCTCTTAACGAAGTTGGCCAGGTTTGCAAAGGTGTATAAGCCCAGGCGGTCGTTCCCGTAATTAGACAAATGGGTCATGAAGATGCTGATCTGGAAGGCGAGAGAAACCTTTCAGTGGCAGGGCATCAGAAGATGGCAGCATCTGACTGGAGGGGCAGGCACGGGGGGTCCTGGGAGCCTTGCCAAACCATTTCCCGCCCACGGAAAACCAAAAAAAACATGAAAAGGTCACACTTCCTTGCCTCTCTGAGACGCTCAAGTCATAGAATAGTATAATCATATACATAGAATTGTCTAGGTTGCAAAGGAACTTTAAGATCATTGAGTCCAACCATTAACACAACGCTGCCAAAACCACCGCTAAACCATGTCCCTCAGCACCACATCTACCCATCTTTCAAATACCTCCAGGGATGGTGATTTCACCAATTTCCTGGGCAGCTTGTTCCAAATCTCCCTACTTGTCACATATGCGTTGTTTCTTTAAAATCCCATTTCTGAAGGGATGTATCCTTCATGGGGTCCCCATGGACTGGCATTCAGGAGGTGCTTTCAGAGATTTTTATTTATTCTTCCATTTTGACTTCCTTTTACAAAAAAATATAAAAATTGTTTTTTGCATGCCTTCTGTTTACTTCAGTGTTCCTCACTCTGGGCAGGCATCTGGCAGGCACTGGTGTACATGAGCCCCAGACTCAGAGTCCCTGGCACCTCCCGGAGAGTCAGCTCTCTGCTCCTCTGATCCCACGTGTAGGCATCGCTTTGTTTCAGGGTTGCTATTTATGGGATTAATTTGAAAATCTGACTAATAAGGTCTTTCATCCGAAGGCAGGGTTGGCTAGTTTGTTCAAAATGGCATGGCTGTAAGTAGGTGAATAAATTCTGAAATGTCAAAATTTCAAGCCTTGGTGAGTGACAATATCTCAGCCAATCATTGTTTTCTTCTTAAAGCCAATATAACTTCTGCCTTTTTTACCAACCTTACTATGGTTCTTCTTTGCAGGGCCACTGCTTTGCAGATCTCAATTTCTTTCAGAGACATAAAGAGAATTTGTTAGAATAATGTGAAGAATATATTTCCCAGTATTTTCTTTGCATGAGGTGATCAAACTGGGTTGTGGAGCTGCAAAGGCCTGGTTTATCTGTAGATGGTCATTATTTAGTTTTATGATAATGCTATCAAAATGAGCGTTGTTCCTTGGCTGTTTTATTCAGTATATTGGCCTAAGGTAGGATGTGCAATGACAGTGGAATTTAACGATACTGTTATCGAGAAATAACATCATAGTGGTAACTGAACAGCGTATATTGTTTTCTTTTTCAGCACCATCTCTGAAGTTGACAATCGATAATATGCAGGAGATCGCAAAAAGTACAAATTAACTAATGTGACCTCATCAGTTAAATAGAACAGCACGTCATGCAGGGCATCTCTCAATAACGATATCATGCCTCAAGGAGGCCTTCATGCCAAGTCAAAAATTAGAGGTATAACGTTGCTTTCAGCGAACTTCGCAATACGTTGGTGGGAAGTTTAGCAGTTTGATTCACAGGTAAATTGCTGGCTTTGCAGATAGATATCTACTTCCAGGTGATCTCTTTCTGGAGGATTAGTAACGAGGCCTGAGAGCACAGCTGGGGGCTGGGTGTGAGCTTATAAAGTGATGTGCAGGCAGTGGAGAGGAGGTAGCGTGGGCGCCTTCATCCTTAGAGAGCTGCAGCAGCAAATCTGGGTCTCCAGAATTCTGAGTGTGTGTTCAGGTCAGTGAGCTCTCCTTCCCCTCCACTATATCTTAAGAGAAGCTGGTTATAATTTGAGTGGTGTCTTGCATAACCTGCACATGAGGGACAATGTTTCAGCTGCAGTCCTTCAAAGCCTGAAGTATATGTTAGATATGCTGCAGATTTCAAGATGTAGGAGGCTGAGGGGAGATCTTATCGCTCTTTACAACTACCTGAAAGGAGATTGTAGCAACATGGGGGCAGTCTCTTCTCCCAAGTAACAAGTGTTAGGACAGGAGGAAATAACCTCAAGTTGTACCAGAACAGGTTTAGGATGCATATTAGGGAAAATTTCTGCACCAAAAGGGTTGTCAAGTGTTCCCTGCCCAGGGAAGTGGTGGAATCGCCATCCCTGGAGGTATTTAAAAGATGGGTAGATATGGTGCTGAGGGTCATGGTGGTTTTGGCAGTGTTAAGTTAATGGTTGGGCTTGATCTGAAAGGCCCTTTCCAACCTAGATGATTCTATGATTCTGTGCTGTCCTTGCCGGGGGCAGGCTATGGCTGGAAAACCAGGGCTGTCCTGGCACCCAGGTCCCTGAGTGAGAGCTCTGGAGACATTATGTCTTAGCTGGGTGGCAATCAGGCTCCCCAGCTGTTAAACTGGTGAGGAGTGCTGAGTCCCAAAGCTTAGGACCTTCATGCCTACAATTGCTGCAAAATGCCCAGGTGTGTCTCAGGAAGGTTGTTATCACTGAACCACGTGGCTTAGTCCTGCTGACTCTGAATAGCTTTCTGAAACGAACCACTGCTCCCACCTGAAGATGGAGCTTGCCCTTCAAGATATTGCTGTTTTGCAGTCCCAGGCTCGAGCTTTAGCAGAAGAAAGTGCTGCTGACAAAGAAGGGTGTGTCCGTAGCATACCACGCTGTACAGACTTTCAAATTAACTGCAGAAGAAAAAGCCACAAGCTTTCCACTTTCACCACCTCATTCTGCCAACGTGGTGCTTCTTTAAGCATCAGCCCACGTTTAAAAACATGTCCATTAGTTTGTTAAATTATTGATAAGGCTTTTAGTACTTCTATAAGGTGAAGATGGATGGAGCTTAGGAGAAAGTGTCCCTTATGGCCCTTTTGCAGTGTGTTTGCACTGTGCCCACTTTATTTCACAAAAGGTAATTTATTCTTTGCTTTTATTCTGTTCTGAGCCTCTGTCGAGCAAAGACTGGCAATTGTACAAGATCTTTGTTCTGCTGGCTTGACTTTGTGGATTCCAGTGCCTAGGCATTTTATGACTGAAAGTGTTTGACATAACTGGAGAGAACACTAAAACTGCCCTGGTCTTTGTGTGTGTACATGTGTAATAGCCCAGAAACTTATAAGCAAAGTAATGAATCTTCTTCTTTGGGTTTCCAATCTAACGACTTTCTCCCCCCCTTCAAAAACCCCAACACAAATATAACCTTTCTAGTTTAGAGTTCAACTCCTCAAAATGTGACATGTGCTTTCTGCAAAGAACTTTAAAATGCTGAATAGGAAAACACTTGTAGGAAATGTTGATAGAGAATATCATCTTGTCTTTGAAGTGGTTTTTTGATAAGTGCTAGAGGATCTGCCAATGACATTTAATATTATTGCAGCAATTTAATATTATTGTAGCAAATAAAGTATGCAAGTAAATCTAATTCCTCTTTTTGCCATTTTTACAGCTGAATTTGAATGAGATTTTTTTAATGTAAAAAGGTGCTTATAGAAGATGGATATTAGCTTATTGTAAGAGTTTCATTATGCTGCAGTCCAGTCCAAAAGACCTAATTGATCAGTATTTATGGAGTCAGGAGATCTTGGACATCTCTCTTGACTTCTTTTGCTCCATTGATATTTTTTTTTAAATGGAAAAAAAATCCAAATATGTTGCATTATACATGAGATAGAAAGCAAGGAACTGACATGGTTTTGTCTCTATATCAGTTGAGGCAAAAGGAGATAGTTATTAGCTGTCTGTGTTTACAGCATGGATGGACACAAAAGTGTTTTCATGTTGATGGATCAATACATAGAAAATGCAATAGTACAGGCAGGTGCTGCTGCTGGGACACATGCTGCTGTCACACTACTTTGCTGTGCTGTTTTGGTGAACCCAAGAAGGCTTTTGAGGGCAAGAGTGAGGAAACCAGTGGAAACCAAGGAGTGTTCTGTCCCCCAGTGCTCTAAGCAAAACTGGTGAATAAAAGAGAGAGCGCCTCGTTTTCATACTTCCTATGACCAAAAGTAAGCTACAGCACACAGGCTGAGGCTCACCAGCAGGCAGCACTTCAGCAAGGTGGGGATACTGCCTTTGGGAGGGAGACAGCTCAGCACAATGGAGCGGCACAAAGGCAATAAATAGGTTCAAATTCTGGAGGCTGGGAAAAGGGCTCTGTCTGGCTTGCATTGCTCGTGCTAGCTTAACCTTAGGAGTAACAAATGTGCAGAGAGGCACTGAGTAAAATCTCTTGCTGTCACTGTACAATCCGTAGCCAATATGCCATGGGAAGCAAGGTCAGTTGTGTGTTACGTTGGTGCCAGAACACAGGCACTTTGCAGGACAGCGCTGTTCAAATGATGCTGTAGCTTGTACCGATGCAGTATTATATTAGCTTTTCCAATTTGTCTCTCCCTCTGTCCCTGTGGCTGTGATCACTCATAATTTGAGAGGTGTGAAGCAGAAAGAATACTAAAGGAATACTAAAGGTAGGAAAACTTTTACTTTTTTCTCACTTTCTGCCATCCACCCTCTGATCCAGTACTCCTGGATCAGATAGAGCTGCCTCCCTCTAATACCCCGTAATACATTTTTCTTGAAATCCCTTTTGCTTTTCTCCACCCAGCATCCTTTTGTTACAGAAACACTATTTAAAATTATTTTTTGACCCTTCGTTTAATTGTAAGAAACACCTACAGATTTTTAGCTATTGCTTTCAAAGTCTTGCACTAAATAGAGAATTCTGAGATTTACATTTTGCTGGTGACAAAACTGAGGCACAGAGGGATGGTGTGATTTGCAAAGAATTAATCTCCTCTCCCTAGGCTGACCCACACAGGACTTCTAGGGCATCTTAATTCAATCTATATTAAATGGGAGTGAATGGAGAGCTGTGGCCTGTAGACCGTGGAAATTCTGATTTTACTGTTGTAATGCACTTTTTTTCTCCTGATTTCTGTTGCCTGTTCTCTATTAACATTTCAGAGGTGTCCACAATGGTCTGCAATTTCTCTGTTCAAAAGAAAGAGGTGGGAAGAGAACAGTGGTCCTAAATTTCTCAGATCACCTGTGCTGTTAGTGTGCCATTCTGGTTCATAAATCATGTTATTTACATTTGTCTGTGTCTGCAGAGGGAAAGAAAGGGTATTTTATACTTCCTCCTCCTGACAGAATCCATCAGAAGCTATACCCTGCATCTACCTATTTACCAGCTCCTCTGCTCCTAAACCATAGTATTTGGTTAGTGATTTATTAACAAACCTGAGCTGGTCACATCTATGGGATTGTTTGTAAACCGATGACAGCATCACCGCACCATTTTACTAGCTGGTTCTTTTTTGCCAGGCCTTTTAAAATCAGTATATCCAGAAATTTTAGATACAGAGAATATTGTCTATATGTAATGTTTACATATGCATGATTGTGCTATATATGTGAAATGAAATCTAGATTAGCTAGTAGAGAAAAAATAAAGGGCTTGTTTCAAATTTATTGGAATATAAACCATGCTAGATCTGCTTGAAGTACCCCAAAACTGCATTCTGTACTCAGTGTTAATGAACTTTCTCCAGATGCACAGACCTATGTACCTATATATATGCAGAATATAGAGGTTTATTTCCTCTGAAGTACAATCTTAACAAAAGCACTTGGTTCTGGATGAAGATTAGCTGTCTGTCTCTGGAGGGCACTAGGATGTTGGTCTACTCTAGTACTGGAAATCATATTTGTCTTTTTTGGGAGGATCATCCCAGAGAACTGCAAACCACTGCCGATCCTGCAGCATGGACATAACTTTAGAGAAAAGTTTGCTAAAAGTGTTGAACTCTAGTGGGATTTTCAGACTGGCTGGGTGGCCCACATCATTCTAGCAGTAGCCTCATAGCTATGAAGATCCTGTTGTCACTTGGTTATGCTTCCAGAGCCTTAAATTTCTTACTATACATGACCACCAGGAACATAAATATTCTGGAGGTCCCAAAGGGTAAGAGGGCTTCCAAAGCCAGGATATATTTGCTTTTAAACCTCAATCTTGTGTGCGTGTGCATTTGTTTACTACAGGATTTAGTTTATGCTGTTCATGAACTTTGAGTGCAGGAATGTTTGATGTTTCACTTCAAAGCTATGCCTTTGGATGACTGAGGGTAAGTCCTACCCTTAGCTGGTTTAAATTCCTCCAGCCTGAGTGAAATCTGCAGTTGTGTTGACTTGTACAGGAGCTGATATTAAATATGGCTGCTTCCTCTGTGTTCCCCAGAAGCCCATGCTCCATAGCCACCAATACCCTTGTTGTCTACCCCAGTGAAGTAAAGCAATTATGAAATTAGCACAAAGTTTCTGGTTTCTCTTAGAGAATAACATATGTCTACATGTTAGAGCAGAGATTCCTGGAAAAAGGATTGTCAGTGCTCCAGCTTCCAGCTGAAGTGTGACCCACCCAGTCTCACTGGTGTACCTGGCCAGTCTCAAGGATGGCTATCCAGTATTTGGAATCAAATATTGGCTGATATTTTTATGTTGGAAACTCTGCCTGTCCATCAAACTAGCACTTGCAATATAAAAATCAATTACAAATCTTGTGTGTAAATGTTCTCCACCTCATCCTCTCAGCCATTTGCTAATGAAATAGGATCAATGTTCCTTTTTAGATCCTTTCCTCCTGCTCATTTTTTGGTCCTGCCTCATTGATGGAAAGCCCAGATAGGTCTCGCGTGTGAATCCTGCTTCTCTAAGAGGAACTTGTTGTTTGCTGTCTTTAGCAACTTTTTCCCTTTCTTCTGCACCTCTTACATAAAATTTGCAAGAAGGAATTAATGCATGCAAAATAAACCAGTGTATAGCTCAACCTTTGCAAAACAAAGACATGTTGGGAAATATATGGTGCAGGCACCCTGTTCTAGTAGAAATGTGCTAGCATATTTACTGCTCTTCTCTGCTCCTCTCTTGCATGAATGTTTCCCAGAAAAATGAATTTTGCTATTCTGTCTCTTTCCATTGTGCTCCAAAAAATGCTGTACAGTTGCTCCAAGAGCAAACTCTCATAATTGGATCTAGATGGCAGCATGTTGTATTTCTGAATGTGTAAATGGGATGTCATGGCTGAGAAATGCAAAACTGTCAAGTGTCCATTTACTAATACCAAGTAGCTCTATGCTAGGCTGACCACAGAAATACCTCTTTCGGTTTTGAGTGTTTAATATATTTCACATCCTGACAGCCTCCTATTATGGATTACAGACTTTTCTTGTACCTTATGAGCCAGAGCCCCATTCACTGATAATGAATCCCAGAGCACTCGGGCCCTTAATGCAGCTGTTTGTGCAGTAGCACAAAAAGGAAGCTGGGAGTGAGATTTTTGTGTTGACAAAGCACTAATTTTAATAATGACAAATTGTTTCTCTAGAATTCAGCAGTATTCATATTCATGACCCTCTTGCTACTGAAGCAATGCCATTTATATGCCTGAAAAACGCTCCTTTACTTTTACTCTATTTCCACTCTGCACATCTTTCTATATTTTAGCGTTCTTGACAGGATAATCAAATATTTTCCAAACATGATATCTTTAAAGAAAACAACAAAGGCAGTGTTTGGAAAGAAACATTTTTGTCTTTGATTGAAGGGGAAACAAAACCATTGAATGGTGTTTTATTTCCCATGTCCATATTCATTACAGTGTCTGTATTCCACCCAAAGCGCTGCCAGCGATGGGAGGGGAAGCTGCTGTCGATCAGTGGTGGTACATGGCCTTGGGACTGCTCTACAAATACTGTAGGGTATCTATGTTGTTTTAATATTCCCTATTCAAAGAGCAAAATTGCTTCTCATTTACCCAGGAACACTTTCTACTTTTGCATTATTTAGTTGGTACGATTAAATGAATTCTTTATTATTGACAGAAAAATCCTGTGCGTTGTTCCTTTCCCTATGAGAATAAAGTTTTATTTGCCAATGTCTACCCAAGTCTTACTTCTAAAATAAAAGTTAAATCATGACCACATACAAACACAGCAACTGTTTCCCAAGTTGTGTACATTTTTGATAGCCCTAATGAGTGAGGTCCTAGATGAAGAAAGCTAGTTAGTTCGTCCCACTCCATTAGTTTGCTGGGTTTTTTTAAAGCCCAGGGAAAAAAAAAGGTGTGGTGTTTTTTTTTTTTTCTTTTAAGATTAGGGCATGCTTTCAGAGCCTGTGAAAAAATAACTGCTACTGTTGATGACTTTATGCAATCAGTGCATAGGCACATTAGGGTGGAAAAACTGAATGGATTTTTCTATGTTAGTTCATTTGTCACACTTGTATGAGCGATCGGCAGTACATCTAATTGTGGCCAAAGTTTAATGAAAGCTGTGCAAATGTGATGCTACCAGTTGCTTCTGTGGGCCCCATGATGTCTTTGCAGAAGTCTACTTATAACCAAATATTCTTTTTTAAGTGAAATTCATGACATAAGAAATTTTTTTTGTTGCCATCTGACTTCCTTAGACTATAAATTTCCAATTAAAAAAATATACCTATTTAGTTCAGACTCAAGAATAAACCCAGTTTCAAAATACACAAATGAATCAGGTGAAAATGGATTTGGGTACTATTGTCTTAAGTCAGATTTGTACACCAACCATTTCTGACAGAATAATAAAAGTATCATCAAATATACGGCTCTGAGAAGTCTCATATGTTTTTGGTCTTCAATTTTCAAAGATGATCACAGGAGTTTGTGTAAGGAGATAGCCATCAATAACCCTTTTCCTTGATGGTATATATTGCTTGCTCCTCATTAATTCTGTCAAGCAACTACAAAATACTGGTCGAGGCTGTCAACCTCTTTAGTCATAATCCTCTGCAGATAAAAATCAGTTCAGCTTCAATTATTTTGCGCCAATGAATAATGCGAGTATTCCTTGGCATTGGTTTATGATACCAAATTACATCCTGCTCTGGCTGAGAAAATCATGAAGCTTTCTCTGTTACTGCACTGAAATAATGATAGTTCTCCCTCACTGTTCTTAATGTTGCAAATATTTTCCTGACAGTACTGCTATTACAGAAGAAGGGCTGGCCTGAGCTGATGGGTGAATGGCCACCAGGGCCCAGCGCCAGTCCAAGGTCTTCTGTAGTGCCTTTGAACGGTGCCCTGTAGGCAGCGCCATATCATAAGTCTTGTATTTATCACAGCATGGAAAAATGCAAAAATTATTCTAAATAATACACTGCGCCTCCCCCGTATATGTGGATCAAGTACAATTTTTATTTTTGGCTCTGTGGAAGTGAAATAATGACAACACTCATCATTTGGGCCCCTCGCTACAGGAGGGACACTGAGGTCTAGAGAAGGGCAACAAAGCTGGTGAGGAGTATGGAGAACAAGTCCTATGAGAAGCAGCTGAGGGAGCTGGGGTTGTTCAGCCTGGAGAGAAGGTGACTGAGGGGAGATCTTATTGCTCTCTATGTCTACCTGAAAGGAGGTTGTAGCGAGGGCCAGGTCAGATCTCTTCTCCCAAGTAACAAGTGATAGGACAAGAGGTAACAGCCTCAAGTTGCACCAGAAGAGGTTTAGATTTGATATTAGGAAAAATTTCTTCACTGAAAATGTTGTCAAGCATTGGGACAGGCTGCCAAGGAAAGTAGTTGAATCATGAGCATGTGTGGGGCCATTGCACATGCATGTGTATGGGGAGGTGACAGTGATATCTGAGTGCTCAGGCTGGAGCCATGACTGTCAACCAGCCTGCAGGCTTCCAGCTTCTGCCCTCACCAAGTTTTCCCACTGCTTATTTCTAGGGGAAGGCCAGATTTGTGCATGGTTGTTGATAAATGCCTAATATCTAATTAAATAATGAGATGTTTGAGTAGCATGTAGATATTACAGATAATCCAGGAGGGATCACTTTTTAGCACAGATTAAATATCTCTGCAGCAAAGCTAATTGCTTTTCCAGAATTTCCAAAATATCTTATGGGGCCTCTTACTTGTGTGAGTGGAAAATAGTCAGAAAATGTCTTCCTGTTTGACTTTTATTTTAATGGAAATAAACAGCACTCTCTTTACTTGAAGAAATCTAAATACAATGCTTATGTTTTAAGCAACATTAAATCTTAGTTATGTGGACCACAGAGGATATGATGAGATATAATTAAGAGAGAGTTTGCTCTACTCATGTAGTACATTCATGGCTCCGATTCCTGGGTAAGAGGAGGAGACTCTACTGCTCGGGAATCTGTGTAAAAAAAACTAGACAGCATTCAACCGAGAGAGCCAGCAGTGGCCAGGCTGCCAAACAGCTAATCACAGTGGTAATAAATATTTATGAACACTGCCTTTGAGCCAAGTTGTGTGCTTGACTCGAGTCTCTTTGCATAGACACTGTGGGTTACTGGGGAATGTTCCGTCAAATTTATCTTCCCTGTGATGACCTGGGGTTAAATTTTGTCATCTCACAGCTTGGAGATGTCCCCTGGCTACTCTGGAAGGTTCCAGGAAAGAAAATATTTCTAGGCAAGAAGAAAGTAGTCCTGAGGTGAACGTGGACTTCAAGGGTGGTGACCTGACCACCTTAAAGCTTTAATACCTATAGAGGAATCCCAGTATTTCAGACCACCGGGCCAAGATGCAAGCTGGTCTATTCACTTCAACAGGACTTCTGTAAATTCAATAGGAGCCTGACCTAGTGACAGTGCTTTTATTTTTTTAACTGGATCTTCAATCATTTTTCTCTCTGTTTACCCTTCCAATCAATGAGTTAAACCATAATCCTCTGAGCTGGCTGACCTTTGGGAGAAACGTGCTCGTGTATCTGCTAATGGCAAATAATGGTCAAAATGATTATTTGTTTGGATAAGTGTCCATAAGTGACTATTTCTCTGACATTTCTCTTTATAGATGTGTTTAAATAAGATCTGGTTCTAACTGTGTTTTGAATGATGGAATAAATTATTCCTATTATCATTAACGTGGCACTTCATAGTCTCCAGGTAGAGGAAGGTAAAGTCTCTCAGAGCTATATTGACATTCCCAAGGGAAATTAGTGACCCTGCTCTGCACACAGGACTGTAGGACAACTGTAAATCATTCAGTCTAAACTGAGTCCTCTTATAAACGCTGAATAAGAGTTTTCACCAGGATAAGACTGTGAAGAAAGAAATGCCAGGCAAGTTGATATAGACTGGAGATGCAGGAAATATATAATTTGTTTTTATAACTGTTCTAACTGTCATGTTGCTATTCTAGCAGTTTTCTGAAGAGCTGACTGCTCTGTGTTATATAGTATTCATAAATGATGATTAATTAATCCATTTTAGTAACCAACTCTGAGCAAACAAACCTCAGAGTTAATTTAATTCTCCACTCTTGGTTTCAGAGGAAAAAAAAATACAGCATTTTCAGTTCACTAGAGGATATAATATTCTCAAATCAGCCACTTTCCAATTAATTTTGAATGGTGAACACAGCAAGGAAATTTTGTTCTTGTCCATTTACTTCTATTAAGGATTCATTTTCAATAATCAGAGAATTCTGAGTCAGCTCATTTTTACCTTAAAGGCAATACCTGACAGTTTAATAAATTATTGTATGGAGTGTGCTTGAAGGTAACAGATTCTTTTTCTCTTTACCCAATAACCCTCTTGTTGACACACAGTCATTTATTACTATTTCTGTCATCACCTAACTTGCTGGGAAGTAATTCTGATAAAGTACCAAAACGCATGGTGTTGGAATATCTGCTTTTATAAAGGAGGAAAATGTCGTAAAAGAAAGGAGATGTGTTATCATTGAAATATTTTCTTCATGGTTTGAGTTTCAAGCTAATTTGTTTCTAAATATGCTGCTGAAGGCTTGAGTTTCCATGGAATAATATTTTCCCATACAAGCTCTTTGCAGCTGGGGTAGCCATGTGGGATGAAGGAGAAAAGAATGATTTACAAAGGGGAAAAAGCCTAAGAAAGGTTGGAGTGGATTTAATCATACACCTCGAGTTGGAAGATAAAAGTGGCTTTGACTTCTATGTTTCTGTTAAAATATTTCTATCGTGTTATCAGTGCTTACAGGTCTTCTAGTTGCAAAAAGAAATATCTTTAGGGGAAAGGGTGATTGGGCTGTAGATACAGACACTTTTGTAGTGTACTCTCTTTCAAAAAAAAAAAGTATATTGGTTCCATTGAACCTTAATATGTGCTGTGGCAGGAAGAAAACAGAAGTGTTTACGATGCCTGGTGTGTGTGGGATGTAAGTATTTTTCTGAATAAAGACAAGATACTACCCTTTTCCTCAGGCAAAAGATAATGACTACGTCCTGCAGTTCTACTGGCTGCCCCAGCAGCTCCAGCTGGATGCCCCTGGGATGCCAACCCCTGTGGTCCTCTCTACAGGGATAAGCATCTGGTCACTCTCTTGTGCTTTGCTGTGTCGTTCACTTGTATGTGGAAAAATGGTTCTTTGCATTCTCCTGGCACGTTAACGGGCCCCTGTAGAAAGAAGAATAAGGGCCAACTCACTGTCTTTTTTCATTTGACTTGGTATGTTTGTGACTATTAAGACAAATTCTGACATAACTGGTTAATAAAAAAAAGAAAACTTTTAATTTGGTAGAATGAACATACCTCTCTTGTGTTGGAGGGGGACAAGCCTGTCCCTACAGGCAGTAGCCTGCTAATTATGGCTCAACAACTATCAACATTTTTGTAGCAGGGAGGTTGCTTGCTTTCTTTTTCCTGTTCCTGAAATATGCTGAGATGCTCTGTTCACAGGGCCCTTAGTAGAACTGCATTATGAATTACTTCTGGATTGCAGTGTATTTCCTATAATGCCCAAGGTTATTTTTTATTCTTTCTACAGCTATGCTCAGAGAAACAAAGCAAATAAAAAGAAAAATATTATTAACACTCAAGATGTTTCATAATAACACTCCCAAATCTCTTGTGGAAGGTATAAATTAACCCTCTCTGCATTTACTTTTCATATTCTCAAGCAATAATGTGTGATTCTTATCTGTTTTTGTGATGAGTGAGAGCAGGAAACAAGAACAAAATGTTCAAAGTATGGCACATGCGGGACGTGCAGAATCTAGATCTAACAGGATGGAAATGAACAATAACCCTTTAGTTATGGTGAGAGTTTAAAAATGTAAAGACATGTAAGTGGCCTTCAAAATCAAGTGTCCCATGACACTTACAAAGAATATGCCTATCTGCAAGTGTGATCAACCCTTGTTCAAAGTTAGAATAATAATGTACCTTATTATGGACTGTCTGTAGCTTCTCCTGAGTTGCATTCTAAGTTATCTTTCAATCAGAAGGCTGATTTCACTCTCAACAACCAAATTCCCACAAAAGAAGCTAATCCTCCTGAAATTCATATGCCACGTTTCATTTCAGGTGAAAGCTTCTTAAGGATGTTTGATTGAAGTAGGAAGAGGAGTTTAAAGACGTGTTTAACTTCTCCCTTTTTCTGCTCTTTTTTTTTTTTCAACTTTAAAAATGGCTTGATATGTCAGTTGCAAATACGTCTTATTTTATTAGCTTTGTGGAAAAAACATATTTTCTGCAGGATATGCATGTGTCTCTAGATACTATGTGGTGATGCACGTATAAATCTAGAGTAAAGAGGGTTACACATATATAAATTAAATGCAGGAATGGTCTGTGCAAGTGCTTTATGGTGAAACTATGAAAAGAAGACAGTGGGAGACTAAATTAAAACACGCCATGAGAAGGGGAAAGGAAGAGTTAGTCCAACCATGTTCATGTGTGTAACAATGAAGAGAAGGAAGGAAGAATAAGGACAGAAGCATGCCATGAATTTAGACACTGGATATATGTAACAATCTGATTCTTGCTAGAGATCTTCGATTTAACCACATCTCTAGGGATATCTGACCTTCTTGGTTCAGACTTGGTTCAGAAAACCTTAATTCAGCTGTGACCAGGATAGAGAAGGGAATGTCTTGAAATGGTGGGGGTCTTGTATTAGGTTTCATTTTCTGCAAGCTCTTTCACTGTTTGAATGTGGCTGAAGATTGGGTCACACTTGGCAAGAAACTGCTCTTGCATACACAGCAAGGTCTACAACTACTTTCGTTTCAGGGTTAACTTGACACCGTCTCCTCTGAAGGGCTTGGTGATTGCAGACCCAAAATAGGGCTAGAGCGGAACAGAAAATGGGAAGGAGGTGGAGGTGTTAAGGGTTATCCATTAGCTTTTCAAGGTGAACAGATAATGAGAAAAAAATGCATCATACTGGCAAGTAAAGCTAATTAACTGACTACTCAACTAAGCAAGTGGGTCTTGCTGGTTCTTTTCCCAAGCCTGGTGCACTTATTTTTCCTTAGTGTTCAGCTGAGGTGCCTTTTGTGCTGTCACTTTCTGGCCTAATAAAAAGCTCTCTGCTTTAAAGAGATTTTTTTTATTTTTTTTTTTTTAGGAGGAATTACTCTCTCTTGTTTGTAGGGGCGATAATATTTAGGGCTGTATTTATTAGCTTATCTTGGCTGTTAAACGTTTATGACTGTTCTTTGTCGTCTGTGAAGCAGGGGAGTAAAGGAGATGAGCTAGAAAACAGATACTGGAAGACCTTGTGGATGTTGCAGATGTGATATATAGAACAATTTGTAAAAGCATGCTTTAAATACGTCAGACCATTTCTCAGGAGACTGAATGAAGGGCAATGGTCAGAGAAGAGGGACTGAACCCACTTAGTTTTGAGCCTGTCATTTGGATGTGGAAAATCACTCTCAAATTTAAGCTCCCATGGAGTTCCCTAACTTTTCTTATGAGAAACCTGCTTTTTGCTGCTGCTAGTATTTCGCTTTGGGAACTGTATGTTATGAATGTTTTGTTAATTATAAATTTTCATGGTTTACATTTTGAGGCAAAGCAAGGGATTTGCTCTCTTCCTCCCATTTGCTTGCTCTGCCTCATGCTCTGTGTTTGTTCGTGAGAGCAGTTGCTGTGACGGTGAGTTTCCCTTAGAAAATATGTTCCTTTGATGAGTACATCACAGCTTTCATACCAAAGCTCTCTTTCAAAAAAAATAAGGTACCTTAATGTAGGTTGATTTTGATGCCAGTTGTCTTTCTCTGCTGAGTATGTCAAAGACAGAAGCGCATATAAAGTTGGTTAACATTTGATGGGAAGGTATTTAAAAAATAAAAAAGGGCAAAAGAAAGGAATATGGCACAGCACTGGTGAAGGGATCAAAGAGGAATGGGGGATTTGCAAATATATTCTGGGAACAGATAAAGTTATTCTAAAGGGCAGTTAAGCTATGTAAATAATGAGAAGTAGAATAAAAAAATGCTGGAAATGACTGAAATGTTGAGTTCCTTGAAATGCCATAATTTTGTTTTGTAGTTATATAACCAAATGAAGCAAATTAAAAAAAAAAAATTAAAATCTTTGAAAGCACCTCAAAGCACTGCAAAAAGGTTATAAAGAACTGGCAAGGTTTAGGAAGAGAGAAAAGGAAATGATGCTGTTTGAAATACTTTTAAAAGTAAATAAATTTTAAAGAGCCTTAAGTTGACTTTTTTTTCTGTTGAAGCAGTGGAATGCTCTACACCTGCAGGAAACCTAAATATTTTTTCACAAGGGATCGGGTTGCTAGAATGCTGGTCAGAGCCAGAGAATTTTCTGTCATGTTTACATAGTTGGGTAGTTATATTCAGAGTGAGGGCATGGTATTCTTGTCTGATGCTCTTTGGTATTAAATCCCTGGCTTTGAATAAAGTTTTGAGTAGCACTGTAATTTCTTGAGTAATAATGTACTCTCTTGTTTTAAGATATAACTACAATTAATACAGACATACATGCTGTCACAGCACAGTGGAAAGAATCCTAGTCTTGCAAAAAGTTTTATTTTACTATCAAAATTAAATTGTGCACAAAAGCAGTTTTGTAAAACTGTAAAAAAATTTTTGATTGATTGAAATTTTAATGTATCTCCTCCCCCCCTCTTCCCTTGCTTATTTTTACTGATTGTGGTAGTTTTGTTGCTTTATTTTCACCACTGACATAAAAGCGTTGATGCTATGACCTTTAGGAGTTCTGTCATGATTAGGATTTAGTAAATAACTGATTTGTGATTTGTTTGTCAAACCACAGAGTAAATAACATCCACAAATAACACTGATTGAACAAACATCTAGCTTTGGTCTAGGAAGGGAGGAAAAATATATTTTGGTTGAATGTTTCATTGCTTTTCTTGTATCAAATAGTAAAGGAAAACTCCAACACCCACAGTAATGTCTCATTTTCTGTCCTAATTCTTAGTTGTAAATACATCTGAAGGTCCTTGTTACTGTTCTAAGCCTCCAAATGAACAAAACCATTCAAAAGGTATCAATCCAACTCCTCTCTGAAAGAGTTGCACTTATTTAGGTTTATTTCAAACCCAGTCTGTTCGCTGAGACTTTTTCCACTAACTTTAATGAGCTTTGCTTTGAAGTGTTTATGTAAAGAATAACCCCAGACTCTAGAGTTGAGCAGCCTTCTGCATTAGCTGGATCCTGGAAACGTCTGGCTGGGATTCTTGTAACCTTCATTAAAACTCAAAGCAAAGTTGGTCTGATTTCTGTGTGTCTTGGTGGAATTTATCCCTCCTCTGCATACTATTAAATCATCTCTCCCAGACATGGCTCATCTTTAGGATTCATAAATTAGAAAGCGAAAACATCTTTCTGAGCCATAGAGTATTCAGTAGAAACCATTTTAACAACAAAAGCAAAAAATCCACCGGAAGATCCCCTTGACAATCTCCCTGCAAACTCTTTATCTCAATGCAATGTCACTTGAGCATTTTCTGATTTAACCATCCGGGTGGTATTGCTTCATGGAAGTGCAAACTTTTTGGGGATGTGAGCTTAATATTTATTTAGAATATATTTGCTGAAATTGCTAACTCCAACCTAAGTAATGGATTAGGGTTTCTTGCTTGTCAAAGGCTCAGCAGTGGATAAAAGATAATTTGTCAGTAGCCTGACATCGGTGCGTGATCTAAAGTTAGGAAAGGCTAAAAGATATTGAGTTCTTGCCTTACTCAAGTTTTAGTTGCAGGTTCCTTACCTCATGCAAAAACTTCATTATATCCCACCTGCTCCCTACCAGGGCCCCTTTGGGAACTTCTCGCATGCGAAGTACATGGAATATATACTCACAGAAGAAATAGTGTTGCAGGGAATGTAATCAATGTCAATGATACTGTTTGCCATTATCATTGAGAGTTGTGGTCTGACCCTAAATTATTTGTAATAATAATAAACAATTTCTTCCTATTTGATACATTTAGTAAATTTGCTTCCCCGCATTTAATATTCTTGAAATGTGCTTCAGTAATCAAACTAATTGAAAAAATGGTTAATGAAAGCTTGATTATTTAAATTGTGTTCCTACTTGCCCTTGTTTGGGGGGATGGGTTAAAAGATTATAAATGTCTGTCATGTATGTAAACAGGAACTTCTCTGTGCTTTTACAACCCATTGTCACTGCTGAAATCCTATTAAAAACACCACTACAAATCAAGTTACTGCTTTGTGCCTGGAGACCCTGGTCTGCATCATCCAAGTGAGGCATTTTCCCAAAGAAAGCAGGTTCGTAGTGTAGATGCCATGCCCATGCAATAAGAACCATGATCTATCATCTGTGTTTTAACTTTTCTGGGGGCTGTTTCAGTTCAATGCAATTGACCTGTTCAATGTATAGATGCAAACGTTATGTATAGATGCAGGGAAAATGTTAGATCCATGGTTATAGGGTTGAAAAGCAAGCAGAAGTCCTAGAAGTTGGTGTTGATGTTGACTTCGGTTCAGTTGTGCCTCGGCTGTTATCATGCTAAAGTTTATTCATCCACTTAGTGTTCATCTGTGTCTCATCAGAACAGCTTATTTACAGAGCTTCAGGTTTCTGTTTCTTCGCTCCGATATCCAAAGCTAGAAGGCCAGAAATAGCTGACTTATTTTGTTTTAGACAGCTAAATAGCTGTAATCCACAGCAAAAGGTGATGGTGTACTGATTTTAATCAAGGCACTGTGATTATTTGTAAAATTTGAAACAGTTTGAAAGACTGTCTTGAAGTCTGTGTTTGTGGAAAACCTGTAATAATTTACTGGAGAGTAAAGTATGGCTTTTACTTGCCTCAAAATAACTGTGGACCTGAACTGTTCTCAGCTGTACTCTTGTCCTCCCTGACTAGTGAATGTATATGATACTGGTTGGTGTAAAGGGGCAACTGTTGGACTCATACGGTCAAAGAACCTGGTAAATCAAGCAAGGTAGCTGGTGATGGATGGTGAAGCGAAAGAGGAACCAAACTATGCAGTACCTCTTTGCACTTTTTCAGCTGGTGGTGTTAGTCTACTTCGTAATAATCTAGAGATTCACCCATGTGTCTCTTCAACAAGGCAAACTGAAAGTGAGAAAAGGTGATGTTTGATTTTTTTTTTTCTTATTTTTTTTTTTCCTTTAGTGTTCCAACAGCTTTGGTCCTTTCCATGCAGCGCTAGATTTCTTACAGCAGCGATGCTTTGTAAGTGAGGGTGTGAGATGTGGAGTGTGACGCTCCTCTGTATCCACTCATGAAGTAAGATGATGACTACATTGCTCCCACCACATAGCGTTTCTGCACATATAGCTCAAAAATATAACAATTATTTTGTACATCTGTTTTTAAGAGTCTGGAATAGTGCGAGAACTCTACTGTTGCTTTAGAAGGATGTTTTTATGCATGAAACCGGTAATATGTGTTGCACACTCAAGGACATAGTGCAAAATAGTGGGAAGACATGAGGACTGAAAGCCTCTTGGGAATGGTGATTTGGGGGAAACCAGGTAGCTGCCTCCAAAAGAGAAGCCAGGAGCAAACAGACACTTGTGCAATATGTGGGAGACCAGCCCTTACCATAGCTACTTTGGGAAGATGTCATTGAACTGCATAGCCCACTTTATTTTTTGTTTAAAAAAAGTATATTAACAATCACTTATGGGTTGATTTGTTTTTATAGGGAAAGCATATAGATTTTCAAGCATCTAAAACTAAAATGTAACATTACATTTAACTTTGAATTGTTGCCCAACTATTGGTAGGATCATCTATAGAAACATAACAATGTAAAGAATGGCAAAGGGAACAAAAAAAACAACCCAAAACCAGAAATGAGACATGCAGGCAACAACCATGACAAACTAACTTGCTCAGAAACCGTCTTCTAACTTCTAGCCTACTTGATGATCAAGAAGGTACCTCATAAAATGATAACAAAGTGATCGTCTTCTGTAGTTGTAGAAAGAGCTCTGTGAAACCAGATATTCCTTTTTGCTTTGTTGTTTGTTTTTTTTTTGTTCTTTCCCCTGTGCTTTTTGAACCAGGTGGGGGTAGTAAACAACACTGCACCACAGACTGTATAAGGAAATTTCTAACCCAATCTTGGATTCTGATCTTTTATGGTAATAACACAGATAATTTGTATGTAACTTCAGTTGTCATGGTAGCCTGCCAGCGCTGTGAGAGTGCACATGCATACATTCTCTTTCTACAAGCAGAAACAGTTTTGTACTATCTTCACCCTCCAGAGGAGGTTCCACTTTCCTCTTGCTGTAGGCACATAACTTGTGCTGATGTCAGTAATATTATTAAAATTCAACTGAATTTGCCATTGACCAGTGGAATAGGCACTCTGCTCATTTTGTTAACAAGATACCATTGATTTTTATATACTAATCTGTAAACTTTTTCAAGTTAACCACCAAAACGCTACACCTTATTTTACACTGAATAAAAGAAAGGTCTTCCCATTTGTTCATTTGTGTGCTGTCCAAACTTGGTATGTAAAAAAAGAAGGGTGTATGACCGTAGATGATTTTATTTCCTACTTGCACCAGTTTTATTCTGAGATAAGGCTAGATTTTGCTTTTACTGTTGTCAGTCAGTGCATATTTCATGGAGTAATGTACCAACCTGACTTGAATGATGGTGGAGTTTTGCCGTATATCTTACTTCAGCTCATACATGATTAAATTATATTTCTTCCTGTCTGAATAAGCACTTATATTGGAACAGATTCATACTTAGAGTGAGGAAAGAGCATGTCAGTATTTCACTTGTGTCGCTTAGCTCAGTAAAATATCAGTTTTGATGAGGTAAAGACAAAAAAATCATAGAAGTGGGAGGGGGGAATCAAAATTAACAGTATAGAAATGCTCTTTTTTTCAAATACCACCCAATAATATATATTGCACTCTTGTTACAGGAGTGTAGCTTGGTCAAAACAATGACTTTGTGTACTAAAGAACATCTTCCCCTCTCACTCCTCTTCTGTGGAAGAGAGTCTTCTAGCTCTGTCATGAACATCACAGATATCTGATCAGGCCAGGTTTGATGGGGTTTGGGTAACCTGGTCTAGTGGGAGGTGTCTCTGTCCATCACAGGGGGGTTGGAGCTAGGTGATTTTTAAGGTCCCTTCCAACTCTAACCATTCTATGATTAAATCTGGAATGCTTTGCCTGCCATTACGTAGTGCCTTCCTAGGAAAGGTCCTGTCTCTGCTGCATCACTCCTGAAACCTAAAAGGCAGACAGTAGAACTGCTTCTCTCAATATTCTTTGTGCCATGCTCAGTGGGGTACGAAGGGCACCTGTCTGTGCTGTAGGACCTGACTAGGGAGGGATTTGGTCCTTTCCTGGCGGAAGCAATTGGACCCATTTGGGGAAAACCTCCTGTGGGGCTGGTGTGAGCAGCTGAGGGCATTGAAGCTCCCAGAAGAAAGATGCTCCAGCACCTCTGAGGTTATTCCTGCTTGGGAGCTGCCTGAAGAGCCCAGGCCAATGAATTCTGGAGAGTGTAATAAATGGTGGCATAGGCCTATTTGATTTAATTCAGAGTTCAACAATAGCCTCTAAAATAATTTTTAGACTAATTGAAGAGCTACCCTTCCCTGTATCCTCAGCCTGTCTTTGAAAAGAACATTTTGACATACATGTTTAAAAGATCCAAAGGCTAAAATTTCTAATAGGCAACTGCAAACTTGTGTCTTCTTGCTCATTTGCTGTCAAGAAGAAAGAAAACCCAGAAATTTAGGGAATAGGGAGATGATGATTGACTGAGGAATTGGGACTATTCTGAGCATCTCTTGTGGAGTAAGAACATACTCTGCTGCAGACTGCTGCATTGTCTAAATCAAAACATGGTAAAGCTAAGGGTAAATTTCAGCAGCATCCCAAGACAGTGATAAGCCAAGTTACACTTAAGGAAACTATAGGGGGGAAAAGCCAGCCCGAGAGAAGTGCTGGCAATGGAGGGACAGGATAAAGAACAGGGATTGTTTTTTATTCTTAAATTAGGTGTCACATGTATGGTACAGAGAAATTCCTAATACATGTCCTGTTTCTTTAAGACCACTGAGTTTTTGACTCAGGTGCCACCTTAGCTCCCCAGCCAAAATATTCACCTAATTATATAATACCAAAATCTATATTTATGTCTCTAAATAAGTGACCTGGATTTGAGAGTTAATGCCACTTGAAATTTCTTTAACTCTGCAGAGAAGTCAATGAGTACTGCAATTTCAACTTACTGAAAATTAGGCCACCTGGAAAGATACAAGATATTTATCTTCTGAGTGATTTTGTTTGTTTCAGTGGAACAGGAAGAAGGGAGGGCGACGGTAAAAAAATAATTGATACATGGGATTTTTGTTTCTGTCCTTCTTCCTCCTACCTCTAGGCTGCTGTCTTAAATGGCATCAGACTGTTCTTCACAGGTAAGAGAACTGTGACTTAAAAATATAACATTTGCAGTCAGGTAGCTTTCCTCCTTGATCCTTGGTAAGCCCAGTTGCATGTAGGCACATCACGTTGTCAGAGGTGTACATTAGCACAGCAGAGCTCAGACTGCTTTATGAGGTAAGAGACAAAATTGCATAATAGCTCTGCAAATAATCCTTAAAGTGTGTGGCACTTTTGATTAAACCTTATATATGTGTATGTTTATACATACGTAGGTTGTTTATATGTGCACACATACGTACTTATATATAGTTTATGGCTGATATAATGTTGGCAGAGAAAAAGGAATGTTGCACTGAACAAAGCAAAAATGTGTGCTAGAAAGCTGTGTACTGCTTGGGGTATTCTTTAGCTGCACAAAACCTATTTTTAAGAGCCAGTGTTGGGTAATGATACCACACCTGAGCCCCGGGGTTTCCACCGAGCTGTATCAGGTGTGCCTGAGGACACAAGCTAATGGAATAAAGGAAAAGTGGGATAAGATCACACAGTTTTCTCTACCCTCACTGGTTTCTTTCAGTCTCAGCTAGACAAGTCAGTGTGCTCTTCTCTCACAGGGACCTGGCTTCAGGTTGGGAAAGAGTATGGGCCTGAAATTAATGCATTTTCCGGTAACTTGGTGCATAGAGTTGTAGTTAGAAATAAGCAGAAGACACTTTGCTTCTTTCCTCTTAAACTGCTTGTTACCTCTGAGCAATGGCCTTGATTTTCATCTCCCAGAGAAGATCAAATAAAACTGATTCCATCCCTTCCTCCCTCCTTCCTCCCCGTTGTCCAAAATATAGCAAAAGGAGGTACCTACAGGATTCAGGAGAATGGTGAGGAAAAGTTCACCTCCTCGGATGCTTTTGTCCAGCTCCTGAGGACCTCCCGGGTATTCCTTGTAAAAAATAGTATGGGTGAAAAGGCCACAGGTCTGTCGAGGGAGCACCTGAGAACAAAATAACAACACCGTTGTGACATTGACTCCTTTCTGCAAACTTATCCTGGCACAGCCACCTGAATCCCACCAGCAGCTCAACAGGGTAAAACAGCAACCCTTTCTGCCTCTCTGCTCCGGCCTGTTTGTTCATGGCATCCTTTCTGCCTTCCTGTGCTCTTGTGGTAAGCAAGCGTCGCCCGGCAGCTGGGGAGATTTTCATCTCTGAAAAGCTGCAGCACACATGGGCTGAGCTTTCCTGCGGAATGCTCCGTTCAGCTCAGACACTCAGAATACGTGCTTGTTTCCTGGCATTGGGAAGAGGAGGAAAACAAAAAGCCAGACCTCTCTTCCCTTAGCAAGGTGCGTTTATTAGCAGATAAGGAGTGCTTCCTGGCCGTCTGTGCTATCTCGGGCAATTAATCTTACTGTTCTCGAGATGCTGAATTTGTATTCAAGGCTGAGGACCACAAAATACTTCTTGTTTTATACTTTCCTTAGTCCTGAAAACCATACTAAGCCCCTCATTCCTGGTTGCAAAATGTGTCCAGGTCCAGTGGGATGCTTGTATGAGACCAGTCTGAGGTCAGGTCCTTGTCCCATCATAAATCAAGAGGCTGCGTGACATAAACTGTCCATTGCAGGTGTGGGAAAGCAAACTCATCTTGGAGAACTGGATGGTTTAGTTACTTTACTAGCTCGGTGCTCTGGCAAAGTAGAGACAACAACTGTCAGGGAGTATAGGTATTGCCTAATCCACGCAGAGATATAATTCACCTGGGGAAGGCCTTTTCTTTTCCTCTAGTCCTTTTTTTTGGTTTTCTCCTCAGTTAGAACAACAAATAAAACCTACACTCAGCAGAGCATTTTAATATTTGTGTAAACGCACAGCTGAAATTGAGTCTATTCCAATAGTAATTGGACTCTGTGCAGTAACTTCTTGGTTTTGATTAAGATGTTCCTTTTGTTGTCTTTAGAGGATCACAATTTTGACTTTACATGCATGGCAGCGTTCAAGTCAGCCGGGACTTTAAAGCATCCTGGGAGCTGCCTTGAAATATGTCTAACTTCACTTACGCATATTCAGCTTTTGTGTTTCACCTATCCATGGCTTTGCAGCTGGTAAGACAGGTCAAATAATTTTATACATTTTCCTGCCCTTCACGTAGTGGAAGTGTGTACGTGAGGAACCTTCTCCCACCTGTACAAATGCATGGTGGAGAAGTCGGGCAAGTGTCTGGTGCTGGGCTCTGGGCGTTTCAGAAGCAGAGTTGGGGAGGAGCCCTGAGCCTCAGACAGTGTCATACGTGCTGAAGGAGATTACTTACACCTGCTCTCCTTCCCGGGTGGTGGATTTCTAATCCTTTCATGCATAAAGATGAACCAGAACTTGAAACATAGGTCTTAGGCAGTTTAATGAATTTCAAAGTATTCATTTATAACTCAGTTGATAGTTGATGTTACTACAAGTACATCTAGTTTCTGGGGATTATATTTGCAGTTGTCTGAGTTTGTGTGATTTTTTTTTTTCTTTGAAAACTGGCTGCATAACAAATGCACTATTTTGGCATCCTTACAAATCCTCGATCACAAAGAATTTTAATGATTGCTGTAAAACTCAAAGTATCTGGTAAAAATAGCATATTTTTGAGTGACTTAAAGTACAATTGCTATGAAGCATGGAAATGCAGTGTACCATGATGCCATTGTGGATGAAGCCCCGTCTGTACCGTGCAGGTTTCAGGTGTGGATATTCTTCTGTGCTGGTCACTCGGATGTGCCAGACCTTCTTCCAGGCCTCGTAGAGCTGGATGTGAACGGGGTAGACCCCGGAGTGGTGCGGAGCCACTGCGTACCCCATGTCAGTCGGTATGCTGTGCTCCTGCAACACAGCAGAGGGAGGAATAGATTTCAGAACAGAAAAAGAACGTGGAATTATTCAAAGCTTTTTTTTCCTGCAGACAGCAGCATCGGGGAAGCTGTCATCCTTGGACAAACCCACCTCTATTTGTACGTGGCACAAGCTAAAAATGGAGGGGAGATGAGGGGAAGTGGAATTACAGTTTGGTAACTGCGGAGTGATAAATAGTCTTGGATTACGCTGTGTATATTGTTATATGGAATAGATTTGCTTGCTTCCTCATTACGTATTGCATGTATTTTAATGTGCATCTTACCTGAGTGGTTCTTTTTAAAGGAAAACTGATGTTGGTTCTTTTTGAAGCTAAACTGATGCTGCTTATTTACTAAGCTATCAAACACCAGTAGAACAGTAAACAGATGGGAAAAAAAAGTTGCAGTGACATGTGGGATATTTTTTGTTTCCTATTTCTGAAATGAGAGCAAGTTTTCTTCCTGATTTTCAAAATAAATAAATAATTATTCCTCATAGGTTCTGAATCAGCTTATATTTTTTCCCCGGTATTAAGGTAGTAGCAAAAAAAGCTGGATATATTTTTCATTTCATAAGTATTTATTCAGCTCAGTTTCTATGAGGAAAATGTGTGTGCATTTTCATGAATATAATCCATAGGTCATCTTGAAAATATCTTTCATTGGCACAATGAGGTAGTTAACGTGCAGGCAGAAGGAATTAAGGAAGAAGTTTAACCGTGAGCATGCTGGGCATGTTCCTTCACTCCCGACGCTCTCCTGCCTTTGTTCTGCTCCTCATCCCTCCCCCTCCTGACTTAGCATGGGCTGTCTGAAAACCCCATCTGATGACGAGGCCTGATAACCGCATCTATAGACTGGAATATATTTAAAATAGAGCAAATTATTTGAAGTGTAAGCTATACATGTGAAAATGAAGTAATTATTTTCATTGGTGTGAGTGACTGTTCTGTCACGCATCTGGCGTTTATCAGCTCCCGGCAGAGAGGGAAGCTGTGCTCTGCCTCTTCTCTGGCCCAGGCTCAGTTTCAGCAGGTAGCAGTAAAAGCCCTTTTCTACTTTTCCACAGCATCTCCAGGTTGCAGGGTGTCCTGCCACTCTGGCTCTCGCTGCATCCCTTCCTGCACTCTGTGCGTTCACTGAATTAATTTAACTCCCTATACTATACTATACATCAGCTATTTTCTCTTCATACAGAAATAATGTTTGGAGGGAATGGCCAAAATGTGAGAAAATTTTCCCTCTCCCCGCCTTCCTCTTGTCCATGTTATTCAAGAACTGTTGATTACTTTAATTCCAGGAACAGCAGGTTCTGCTGGTCATCCTTAAGTACTTTGCAAGGAAGGTTTTTTGGTTCATTGACAAAAATTAAGTTAAATCTGTGGGGAATGCTTGTTCATACATCGTATAATGCAACCACTTAAAATTATCCATTCCTTATTAGTAGATATCTTAGGTTATTGTCTGATCTTGGGAAATAAAGAAACCCCAAACTCAGTATTTCATAATTTACTGAGAGCAAAATGTAATTTCTGTTTATTATTGTTTTTACCTACCTGAAAGGCATGAATCAGTTTAACGATGAAATGAGGAATAGATATATAATAAGAAGTGTCGAATCACTCTTTTCACTAGTTTTTTTTCCCCATGAACATGTATAAAGGAAAAAGCTATATCTAAAGCTTTCTGAAAAAAACCTGACAATTCATTGCTTTTATAGTTTACAATGCTCATGCTGTCAAATACACAGTGTTAACTTAAATATTCTGTATTAACTTGAATCTATAAACCTTCACCAAATCTGTGTTGGGCATTATACAGACAAATGTGTCCTGAGCTAGATAATAAACACTGCTCTGAATGTCTAAAAGCAGGTATCTGGATGAATACATGCAAAATCCTGTTTATCTACTTACTGTTTGCTGCTGGTATTGCCATAGCAACAGAATGGCAAAATGGTAATCTGCCATTCACAAATAAAATAAGGCAGCTTTTCATAACTTCTCAATATGAACAGCTAATTAGCTTCTAAATAAAACCTGTACGCTACATAGTTCATCACACAAATGCATGTCAGTCACTGAGATACCCAATACGACTTTTAGAAGAAACAACTAAGAAATAATCAGATTTTCTTTGGTCAGTTCCATGTTCAATTTACTTGGATAAATTAAATATTGTATGTCCTCTTTTAGTGATTTCTGTTGCTCTGCTTCCTTTTTTTTCCTCTCATTTGGTTATTAAATTTAGTTTGGGATTGAGAACTATTGTGTTAAAGGAGGAGCATACATTTGAATGTAAGCTGTTGGGCAAAATGACAGACACCTGTAGTAAAAATATTTTCTTATATATTCTAAGAAACAATTTCCTATGAGATTTTATTAGGTTATTTTTATATTCAAGACTTTCTTGATTATTTTTTTCCCTTTCAAAATTTCTTCAAAAACGTCACGTGTGTGTTTAGTTTGGAAAACTTCTGGCCTTTTTTTTTGGCACTTAGAGCAGCAGCATTCTGTTCCTTCACAGGCTTAAGCTGGGAGCCCAGATCTGTTAATTTTGGACAGGTTAAGTTTGTATTCCTATTTCACTAGTGCCTTAAGAGACTTTAAATTCTAATTTAAATGACAGTGGAAGCTGAAGCTGCAGCAGTGGATGAGTTCAATATTAAAGGAGAATCAGCATTATAATCTGTGAGATAGGAGGAAACAGATTAAAACAGTTGTTGTATTTTTGGCAAAAAATTTCCCTCGTTGCTGCTATGTTCTGTGCATCAGTTTGCATCATGGTGTGGTTGGGGAGCATGTGAACTGCCTTGTTTTAAGGGCTAGACCAGAGTATAGGATGCTCTCCAAGAACACACCTGATGTCCTCCAGGCACTGGTGAGCACAGGGTACGCGGCTCAGACTCCTACCACCTCAAAATAACCCTTCTTCCAATGCCTGCATGTGGCCCAC
>JAOQGH010000032.1:3966589-3993963 GCA_025769975.1 Gallinago jamesoni
TGGTGAGCACAGGGTACGCGGCTCAGACTCCTACCACCTCAAAATAACCCTTCTTCCAATGCCTGCATGTGGCCCACCTTCTGAAGCTGCCTTGCTCACAGCCCATGCGTGCGACTGGTACTTCAATGGGTGAATGGAAAGGCTGAAGCAATCTGCCAAGGCTGCTTATCTCTCTCGATTATCAGCTTCATTCAAGCGAGGGATGATTTTCTTGAAACTCCTAACCTCTTTTGACCTTCCTATTTGTACAGAAACGAGATGGGTTTGTCGTGAGTCAGCACGTGCTCTGTGTACTTATTCTACATTTGCAAAAAAACCCAAAAAAACCCTGCTAAAGGAAGGATAGATAATGCAGAATGAGCACTGCCCTCCAGAAGGAGGTATATTCTTAACAAGTTTTCATTCCTATAACACCTCTTCCATGAGTAGATGTTGGAAATTTGAATAAGAAACATCATATAGAAGATTTATTGAATACATTAGCAGGATATTGTCCAACAGGAAATAAAAGTTTTTGATTGCACCAAATATCACGTGTCCTTGTTAAAATACAGTATGAAATAAAGTGAAACAAAACCTATAACTGTTATAACACGACTGGCATTCTGGTTCTTAAAGATCACTGGTGGTTTGTTTTACAGAAACACCTAGTATCGGTTGGAGAAAGAATAAGAAAACAGCCTTTCAATTTATTAAATCTTATGTCTACTATTGATCCTTTCATACAGTCAGATGAATTGCAGTATTCCCTTTAGTGTAAAGAGTTTTATTAGATGAAAAAGTTAATAGTACAACTTCAGATAAGTTTGCTAAGTGTTTTGACTTCATCTAACAGTAGGTGATAGAGTATATTTAATACTTTTTAAGATGTTATCTTCCAACGTTAAAAGATTTACATAAAATTTGCATATTTTTAGTACTGAGATATATTTTGAATATTGTTGCACAAGGGTGAGATTTTCTATAAGGGATTATATGTTACTGTGTCAGTTTAAAATACTTAGTAAAGTTTCTTTTATCTGGTTACTCGCTTGTCAGCAATCACAAAAATGTGCTGTATTTTATCGTTTATGGACACATGGTTTTTGTTTTCAAGGTTTATGTATCTGGATAAATTTTATTGAATAAATATTTCAGTTTTTGATTACTTTTAGTTCAATTCTAAACGTTAAAAATGTGCTCAGAGGCTATCTAGCTAGGCAAGACTGTTCAGCAAATGAGAGGTGATAGTTATTGAGATGCAGAGGCTCCATGTGTTGGTATTTGCGTTTTCTGTTGTTTTTTCATCTCTGCGGTGTCCTTCCTTGCCATGTAGCTGTACAGTGCACCAAGCAGAGACTACAAGTGGTCTTAATGAAGCAGATTTTGTGGTGTCAGTGTCAGATCCAGGACTGGCAGGGACACGGGAAACACCAGTTTTTCACCAGTCTTGCATAGTAGTCTCCCAGATATCACCACAACTGCTGTTCTAGGTGTTCTTCACATTGTAGCAGGTTACCAAGAGGCAGAGAAGATGTGGGACTTAAGATCTTAGGTTTCTGAGAATGTGAAATGAAGAAAGGAGTCCATCACTGAGGAGCTATACATGCCTAGGAAACACATAGTGTCTGCCTTTGTGTGGTACTAAACAAAGCTAAGAAAGTGGAGGCAGCCTTAGAGACGTGCTATCAAAGCACACTCCTGGTATGGACAAAAGTGCTAATGAAGATGGGCTGTTTTGGAAGGACCTTAAGGTTAGGCAGAATAAATCTCGTCGTGTCTGCATGGGACAATGTTATCCTATATATGTAGACCACTTAAGGAACCTTTTTAGAAGCGATCTCTAGAGGGCATCTCTCCTTCCCAACATTAACTACAGATATTAATACTGGGACAAATTAGACTTTCTTTTCATTGCATGTAGATACTTTGCCTTTGATATGTGGTCACTGGTCTTCACTATGCTTGGCATTTAATTGGTATATTAAAAGTTCATGGTTTCTTTGTGGTTTGGGCAGCTCAAAAGTTTTAGGCAGAGGAAGTGCTAATGTGCATCTGTAGTTGGTTTATAAACCGGTGATTGAAGCAAACGAGTTTTACTAGACAGGCTCTGAATTGATTTCTTTTTTTTTTTTTGTATATGTCTCTCTCTCACTTCTTCATATCAGATCACAGCTACCTTTTTACAGCCGATGATATTTTTTGCTCTATCTCTACCATCCTTTGGGCATGTGTGCTCACAAAGGAGCACAGAAGATAATCAGTGGGCAAACAAGTTGAGGGGAAAAAAATGAAAAGCTACAGGCTTTGGATTAAATATATTTTACTTGTTTTTGTCAGATAAGGATGTACAAAAGGGGGGAGGAACGATGTCTTGTGATTAAAGGATGGCAGTAAAAACTTGGTGTGTTTTATTTTTGGAATATGTACTATCAGAGGCTTCTGCTTGCTCAATTTGTTTTCCTCTGTGTATCAATGGCATTGCCCATAAACAAGAAGAATAATACTTGAGATATTACCAGTTTGCAAAATTTAATCCAAGGCTTAATCCATTGGTGTCTTTGAAGGATTTTGGGATCCTCTGATAGAAAAGAACTCCACAAAACACGATCAACTAATAATCAAAATAAATGTCATTTGCCTTTTCCTTTGCCAGCCTCTGAAGCATCCCATCCATATTTATGTAAATAAGATGACACTAGGATAGCAAAGCTCTGTGTAGTCTGCACCATATTTTACCACCGTTAAAATCTGTTTCTTGTTCCTCTGAGGCTACTGTAAGTGCTCAAGAAGAGACTTGGCAGGAAGGGTTGTGGGGATGGGGTTATGGGTGGGGGCAACTGAGGCCCATTTCTCAGGCATGTGTGGATGAGGATTTTGTCAGGCAAAACTTCCCATGCTGTCTGCCAGATCCAGAGCAGTGGGGCAATAACATTTATGAAAGATGTGAGAAAGTCTCTTCCTTTCACTGACCAGACATGAAACAGTAGAAACGATAAATATCTTAGTGACACATAAAATACAGTAATTTGGAGGCCTCTTGTTAAAGGCAGCCTCCTGGTTCACAAGCAATTCACGTGTAAGGAAATCCTTTAAAGACTGTTGATTTTACTAAGTCCCAGATACACAGTGGTATCAGCACTGAAATCAAGGCAATTAGATACCTAATTAGCAATTAGTTGTATGTATATAACACTGCTTAGGTATCCAATTTCTAAATGTATTTTGTGATGCAGCTGTTTGAGTCAGGCTGCAACTGTAAACCCCAATTTTACAGAGCATCATTATGAGGTCTGGATATATCTGTATAAACAGGAAAAGGTCTTTTCTCTAGCTGCCAACTCTAACACCTGTATTTTTTTTCCCTAATAAATAATGTCAATCCCAAGCCTGGGACTCTCTTGCATGGAGAGACTGCTGACTGTGATGGGATTTGGGTGCAGGTTTCTGGGCAGTGGGATCCCTCTTAGCTTTCTTCTAAAATGATAAAGCTTGGAGAGGTCAACAGGTCTTAATAAAAAGAATTTTTGTTGTGGTATTTTGGGATCTTAAAGCAACCTTGACTGTTCTTCTCAGATGTAATTATGTGGTCTCCCACCCTGAAGACCCTGGTGCCATCTTATCCATGCTTAAAAAAAATGCACAAAGAAATACCACGTTAGGCGAAGGATGAATGTGTTCATACTTCCAAATAATCTTTGCAGCTTTCTTTGCACAAAATGACCCAAACTGTTGTCTCTACTCACAGATAAATCAGGAGGTGGGGAGATAAGGTCAATAAATGAGAAATGCAAGAGAAAATGGCATTAGCATCAAGGTATGTTCCCCTGAGTGTAATACTAAATAAAGATATTAGAGCACAAATAAACCATGTGTAACATCAAGCAGATTTTCTATGTATTGTTCTAGATCTCCAATTTAAATTTGGATCCACACTGTGAAGTTAAACAATAATGAAAAGGTGTTTCCTTCAGGTGTGGAAGACTTGCAGAAATGCAGCTGTAGAACAGAGAGAGACAATTCTGAGGATGAGAAAGCAGGGGAGGATACAAAACTGCTCTGAAGTCATGGCCGGGACCTCTATGATAGCTATCAGAAAGGCTGTCATATCGAGAAGATAAATTTTGCCCACAGAGAGGATTTCACAGGAAGCCTTTTGAAAAGAAATGTTCTCGTAAGTAAATTGTACAGCTCATATAGATTCAAGGTCAAGAGGTTGGTACAACCCCTGTCCAAATGTTAGCAGGAAATAAAACTGTAATAACAGCAGCCTTTCACTGACATCATCTCCTTATTTATAGGCACCCTAAGGAGTCTCTACCCTTCAGTGATGATAGGGACAAGGGCTTTATCTTTCTGCAGTTGAAGATGTAAACAGATTCTATTACAAGCCCTGTTTTCAGGCTGTGCTATAGATTTTACTCCTAAAGGCAGTTTGACCCAGAGGACTTCATGTTTCCTGAAATACTTGGAGAGTTTCCCTATAGGTTTAAAGATTAAAGGACCATGTACTTTTTGAGATACAGATTATTAAAAAAATTACTGTCGTATTTAAAATCTCAACTATATTTGGGTGCCTGGGCCAGGCTACACAAAAGGCACAACCAGGCCATGTGAAGAGTGAAGGCTGAGATTGTAAAGCAGAACTGTAAAAAGGAAAAGAAGTCATCCAAAATGCCTTTGTCCTGGTACCCTGCCAAGCAGGAGATGGGAAGAGGGAAAGACTGGCAAGAAGAGCAAACTGTTAAGCCATTTTTAATGAATTTTCTTTAAAGGTTGTTAGGATAATATTTTCATAAACAAGGGAATAATTTGTTTCCAGCTGCTTGTTCAGGCATCTGCCTTTGCTGGTTTCCTGATGCTCCTTGGCTCCTGTGAGGGATGAGAGTAAGGGGCGGCTGCTGGATGGTCTTTCTGAGCTGCAAAGGGCTGAGACTTGGGTTCCCTGAGCAGCAGAGCAAGTCCCACAGTGTCACTCTGCTCTTTTGAGTAGCTTGGCAAATTCTGCACGTTGTCAAAGACCGCACAGTGTCTTTTCCAAAGCGAGCATTTGTAGATTTCAAGTTTTCTCTGTCATGCTCGATAAGCAAGTAGCATTAGCCCGAAAGGACTCTGAATGGTTTTCACTTGACCTGGGAGTACAAGTACTCTGGGCAATGCTAAAAGGATAGCTCTTGTAAGTTAACAACACAAATGAGCAAAAATGAAACATCACTATCTGTAAATATTAGCAACAGGTTAGCTATGTAAAAAGCATGTTTTCAAGCAGGCTACCTAAAAAAAGCACAATGAAATCCAGCAGCTTCCCTTATTTGCTTCATTAGCTTGAATATATCTCACAAACCATACACAACATTTATGGTACACTGTAACTTTCTCCCTCCCCTATTGAGAACGTTTGCATCAGATTTCAGGAATCCGATAACCTGTGTGTAACCCTGATCCTAAAGCTTAAACACCCAGCTTGCATCTGCTGAGATTTCACTGCTGCTCATCCATACGGTCTCACAAGGTTCTTGGGTGAAGGGCTGCAACCTCCCCAGAAAACCCATGTCAGTGAAAAAGGCTAAATCAAAATTCAGCCCAAGTTCAAGTCATAGAATGGCTTTTTTTTTTGTTTTTGGGTGGGGCTGAGTTTCCAAACTTGTTTCCTTATTTGCATATCTATGTAAACACATATATATACACAAGTATAATTTCCCTGCCCATGGCAGGGGCATTGGAACTAGATGATCTTTAAGGTCCCTTCCAACCCAACCCATTCTATTCTATGATTCTCTGATATAGATAAACATAAAAACAACTTGGAAAGCACAGCTGTAATACACAAAAGGATTCTGCGTAACCTTTTGGTAACTTTTACTCACTATTGCAAATTCTTTGTTGAGGATCATCTGCTCCACCAGTGATGACTCATTGTGGAAGAGGTGAGGCTGCATGTGACTCCACATGTGAGGAAACCACCAAAACTCATCCACAGATCTCAACAACAGGTCATCACCTTCATCTTCCTCTTCAGTCCCTGCAAAAGAATGAATGAAAGAAAGAAGAGTTAATAGAAAAGCGACAGCAGAAAATACCTATAAATGTTTTGTAAATACAGAATAGGCTGCCTTAAAACCTGATATCCTCAGCCTGGGTGTCTCCCTGTGCTGCAGACAAGCTCTGCCATATCAGAAAAAGAGTGAGGTCAATTACCATGGATGGTAGCTATTCCTGGCACGCTGTTAACAGACAGTAATTCTAACAAAAATTAGTTTTGAAGGGCTGATTGTTGTGCTATGTAATGCGCTAGGAGTATTAAGAAGTTCAGGCCCCCCATGAAGATGGAGATTAGATGGACATCTGCCCACCTGCTTTGGTCCTGCACAGTTGTAGTTAGCCAAGGTGGCATCACAGAGAGCTGTGTGCCAGTGGTCTTGCCTCCATCCCTTCCCCCATTCCCTTGTAGCTACTTCATTATTAGCCTTAGTAAATTGAAATCTGATAATTTCCAGTAAAGTATGAAACAATAGTTTCAGAATATAGTTAGGTGGAAAACATGAAGCTGTAATAGCAAAGGGGTTCCAAATATTATTTCCTATGGTCTGGTATTCAGTTTTTGCCAGGTTTAATCTTGAAGTAAACACAATAAAGTCTCCTGTGTTGCTGAAGAGTATCTGCTTCAGGCAGAAGCAAGCATGTGTGCTTATAAGAAAGAAAACTTCCCGTTTGAGAAACAATACAGTGCTGCTTCCACCATCTGCAGACATACATCTGCAGTGATTTTTCAAACTGCAAAGTTACATTTCAGTAACTTCATCCTCAAATTACTCAATAATATTCAGTTTATTAGCAGCCTTCCTTCTTCTGCCTTTCCCGTTTAAATGCTTTTGTTTAGCTTCAGTCAAGGAAATGATGGTCAAAATCAGTCTACTGATGTGAACTTAGATATCTTTTCTCCTTATAAGCCTTCCAGTGTTTTGCAGAACTCTTTAGAAGGAAGCGTGCCATGGATGTCACTGTTTAATTTTGTGGCACGAGGCAGGAGCGTACAGAGATAGCTGTTCGGTGCATGCACTTCAGCTCTTTATTTTTATTTTTCACTTCTGCAGTGTTTTTTGAAGAACACCACCACATAAGGAGAGTATTACTTTGAAACTTTCTCCTGGTGTCACCAAATCACTTTATTCCCCTCTCTGTGGCGCTCTGCAAGCCCTGAGAAAGTTGCCCCCACTGACGGGAGTGCTGCTGGAAAAAGAAAACAACCCTGTTTTCTAGGTAATTCCTTAGTGAAAAAAAAGGACTGAGGGCTGCTCCTTCTGTGAATGTCTGCTGCTTCCTGCAAAACTTCTGTGTGCTGCATCTGCTGAATGACTGCTCTCTTGTTTGTTGGGGCACGTGGTTCACTTGCAGTCACCCAGGCACACGCGAGGGAAATGTGATTGAACGAAGAAATCTAATACAGGCTTTCAAAATAGGACAGGAGACAAAGGAATAGGAGTTTGTGAAGCCATTGAAAATCTCTTTGGTAACCCAAAGGTAGAAAACTGAAGGAAGGGATGAAGAGCAAAAAGGTGTATAATTGAAATATATAAAGAACTACAATTGTTTGACATGAGACTTAAGTCAAAGTATAATTTAGTGCCTTACTAAAATTTGGAGTACAGTTCTTGAAACAATTTCATTTTTTAAAAATATATTTTAAAATCCCTTTTTTTCCTACTAATTTTTGTGTAAATTTAGGTACAATTAATCAAACTTTGTACTTTTTTTTACCGTTAACAAAAATCAAACAAGATAAAACATAGCACTTTCCAGTTTCAACAAAATAAAACCACCTCGCCCTGTAATGGCAGACCTAAAACAGAACGGTTGGAAGTTTAACATTTGGTGGTCATGTTGCTTTTGAGGCCAATTTTCTTTACAAGCCTTTAGAAAGAATGTTTGAATTTATAAGTTCTTAAGTAGCATTATTTCCAAAGAATCTTGTGCAAAGAGATGGAAAAAATGGAGTGTTTGGTGAGTGCTTGTATTATTAAAATATTTTTGCTCGATCCTTTATTTTAGAGTATTGAAGGCAAAACAAGGGATGGGATTTGGAGGTTTTAATTTCCAGTACAGTCAACATTCTTTATGTAACTTTCTATCTTCATTGTAATGTGAAATCTGAAAAATACAGTAGGCCTAGAATCAAGGAGGTAAACGTATATCTGCTCTGAGACACAGTATGCGTTTTACACAGGTAGGTAATAATTCAAAGTTTGTTTGCACACAATAAATAATCCCTTATTTCAAAACTACAGCCATAACTTAGAGGTCTGTTTTGAGCTCAAAACTGAAACCAAATTTGAAGTTGCTATCAATAATATTATAAATCTTAAATGGAAATCCTGAGAACACCCTAATTTCTATTGCCACGGCATGAACAAATAGAAAGTGTTTGCTACAACTTCATAACTAATAGGGTCTACTCAGTTCTTTTGCTAATAGCTTTATGTCCAGAGTGCACAGTTTAGCAGTGCCACAGAAGGGAGTGTTGGTGGTGAGATGATGAGCAGCGAGGCCTCTGCATCAGCTGTTGTACTTGCATGCAGGCATACCAACTAGAGTTGGTATTTGTAGTACAGATGTCAGCAACATCTTTTGATGAAAATGTATAACTGTTTAATCTGCCAACACATTCCCATGCTCATCTCCCTCCTGTAGTTTTAAAATGATCCAAGTTTTGGAAAGCAGACCAAAATCGCACATTAAGGAAGTCGATAAGGCACAGCAGTTGCTAATAAAACATGTTGAATATCTGATACTAAAAGCCTCTCTGGGTAAACAAGCTACATTCACAGTAATTAAAGAATACCTTTCCGTGGTTTATTTATAACGAGTCAATAGAGTGTATACTGCATGAAGAATACTTTGAAACCTTTCCACCAAGCTGATATGACAAAACGCCACCACCAACCTGTAAATGAAGTGTTCACTTAATAAAACAGATGCATCACTGAGTACAGGCACTGGCAGGTCCCTTAATGGAGGCAATGACATGCTTCAACTCATTAAGTAGTTCTGTGCTATTTTTGTAAGCCTTGAGAGCCTGGGAAGGACAAGCACACATGCACGTTCTCCTATTTTCTCTCTCTACAGCAGTAAATCTGAAATTGGTCAGCGTTGTGTCAGCTGGGCAAGAAAACCTGTGACAAGAATGTGGAGGCTGTTGGGATGAACAAATCAAAAACGTATCTTCAGGACAGGAGTTTGATTTTCTAGAAAGGCTGCATGTTTCGTTGCAGCCACTGTTTAGTACATCATAGCATTTGTAATGAATTGCCTCTTTCTTCACTTCCTCCCCTACTTGAATTACCTTTCTCTGCAGTGGACACTGTAATGACTGATACCAGCTTTACCCTGTAGACGGCCACAACCGAGCACCATCCTATTTCAGAGCAACTCAGAGCCTTAGGCTACTTTTGTTTATTTTGCTGTATTACTTGTGTGTCCAATTAATCTCCAGAAGGAATAACTACACAGGCAGGTCAAGATGAAGTGAAGAGAATACCGAAGTTCTGTCTCTAAAGTTGCTCTCTAATCACAGGTCAGCCACTGGCTTGTTATATGACTCAAGGCAAGTAATTCCCTCTCTCTCTACCTCTTGTTTTTCTCAATCTCTCCAGCCTATATCTTTAGTCTGTAAGGTTTCCTGGGCAGCCGTTGCTTAGTGTTATGTGCTTGCACAAGGGGAAAAAAGTCTAGACTTTGAAAGTGACAGTGATACAAATACATAATTTTGTTTTCCTTCTCTCTTCTCATCCCTCAAATGCTTCTTCATCTCCCTTTCTCTCAGGGAGCTCTGCACTCTTCTAGCAGGTGATGAAACAGAGACATAAGAGGTGGGTAAGCTCATCTGTTTGGTGTTCAAACACTAGCGATGAAAATGCCTACGCTGAGAGGGGTGACCTACCTCACTCCTCAGATACCTCATGGCCCGAAACAGCTGGGACAGCACAATTCCCAGCTTTTAAACTTAACCTCCCATCCTCTTGCTGCTGTAATGCCTCCTCCTAAGATTCAGATAAACTTCCCTAGCACCACTCAATGTGTCTAAATGTGGCTGGATGGTTTGACAATGGAGGATTTTGGAGCTGGTCTTCAAGGTTGGGATGGGTACAGGGTTTGGAAAGGAGAAGGGCAGAAGGTATATCCTTTGAAATGAGTTGCTGAATATGGGTTTTTTTGCCTTAGCAGTACTAGGGAGCAGCATGGCTCAGTGGCAGCAGAGGGAAACCTGAATGGAGGTGCAGCAAGTGTAAAGCAGAAGGCAAAGGAGGAGGGAAAAAAAATAAAATAAAAAGGGAATTGTGCTGTAGAGAAAAGGAGCAAAAGAGAGAAAGGAGTTATAAGGAAGAGGAGGAGGAAATGTAAAAGATTGTCCACAGAAATGCAGTGCAAGTGTGCAACTAGTTACTGTATAGAGTGTGAAAGGAGCAGGGTTTCAATACAAATTTATTTTCATCTTGTTTTCCATTTCTCATCCCTCCTGATTTGCAGACCACTAGACAGATTACCTTTACAGTCATAGCAAAATCTTGTGCATCCCATCCAAACTCTTTTGCCTCTTCAGTTTTTGATACATGAGTTTTCCAATCTTTTGTATTTCATCATACTTATCATCCTGGAAAAACTTTAGTATATCTTCTGTACTGTCCCATCTTTATTGGAGTCATAGACATCTTAAGCAGCTACTTTGCCTCCTTTATAACCCTAAGATTGACTACAATGTATCTTTCAAAAAACACCAAGGGCATCTATGTGTCCTGAGGAGCTCATGCTGGACATGCTGGATGCTGAAATGGTGGAGCGTGTATTTCCCACTGCTCCAATGAGTCAACATGTTATGTAAAAAAGGCACGTTTAAAGCTAGATATAAAATCCTGTCACCTATTTAACTGCAGCTACCTGAGAGCATGAAGTTCCTTCTTACCTGTGTGGTAAAATTTTCCTGAAAATCCAAGGTTGAAGGTAAAATTTGCAACCTGAGTGCGCAGTAAATTTTGAGTCTCTAGTAAAGCCTGAAATAAATAAGAAATTAACATGCATTTAGAAAAATGAATATTAATTTTTGGAATGCCTCATTTTTAAAAGTTGTGTCCAACTGAGTAGATACAAAAAAGATCCTGTTAAATGTTTCACATTTTATTTTGGGCTCATTCACTTTTATGACTATTTTGTTCCATCAGTCTGTTGTTCTAGCAATGCTAGTAATAGTGCCTATGTACTAAAGTAGGTGATGGTATGTAACTCAGACCAAGATGCTATAGAATTTGCAGAGATCAATGGCAGGACTTGAATCTAGCCATTCAGAGGCAGTAATATAGTAAATCACTAAGTCACCCATGTTTTGGGTTATTAATGAAGCTTGATAAAATGTGATTAAAACCCATTACTTCCCATCCAGATGTGGAGGTGTTGGGATTTACTTACCTGTGGAAGCATTTTTGATTGTATCTGAATACCAAATTTAGGCTTAATTGTGAATGAGCAAAACTCCAGTTTCGAGCTATGGTAGAAGTATTGTCCATGTCAGAAATTAAATCCCTGTTTATTTTTATTCTCTCCTCCAAGCAAAAAATAAGAAAAATCTAAATGAGATGGAGAAAAAGGGTATTGCTTATAGAAGCAATAGGTGTAATCTTGGTCACCATCCATTTTTTCTTGGATGTATTTCCAGCCACTAGAGAAGGAGAAAAGATGGTTCAGCCTGTGTGAGCTATGTTTATTGTTAGTTGTCAGCTCTGCACTGCTTCTAAAGATAGTCCTTGCTGCACAGATATCTGTCTGTTTTCAATCACCAGCCCACATAATTTGGATGTGCTACATATGTGAGATGGATAGTGTATGTATCTCCCTACTGGTCTTGCCAATGTTGAATGGGTTATAAGTTCTATTTTCATCAATTTCCCACGTCTCCATTATGTGGCTCTTGAGAACTTTTCCTGTTATCTATTAATAACATTTCTATTGATTGAATGTTCTTGTTCTTGCACAGTTGAAAGACAAAATGAATGCAGTGGTTTACACACAGTCCGAGTCCAGTTAATGTTTCCTTTCATTTGAAAAAAATACATTTTGTACAGCCATTAGTAATTTCACTTAAAATTACAGGAAAATAGTTTTACCTTTTTGCTCAACCCACTGGTCTAATTTAAAAAACAACAAACAACTCTAATTATGACCACAAGCCAAAAGTATCGCTAGTCCAGTCCAAATGACGAAACCAGGGTTTAAGCAGCTGAGATGCAGCCTGATGGACTGTGCAATCCTAGTCCAGAACAGAATTAAGTGAGTCAGTGTTTGTGGTCTCATGATTTATCATATGTCCTTTGCACTGCAATGGGTTGGGAGGAGCTGTCAGCTAGTGTCAGTGTTTGCTGTAGGATATTAACTTCTTAAAGTTGCTTACTCCCTCCAAATTGTGTGGATATTTGGGCATTGTGCATCTTGGAGCACCAGCTTCATCCAAAGCACTGTTTTCCAAGAGCCGCCTTCCAAGGAGATGTGCCAGGCAGCCCAGAAGTGTAACACAAAAGATTGTCAGACTGTGTGCATCTGCCTTCATTTTTTAAATAGAAATTTTTATTGGGTGTTAAGGAAGATGTAAAACAAAGATAGTAGTTATCAGATACAACAGGCACCAAGCAAATTACTTTCCTTGCTAAAGGAAATAATCTAATGACAGTAAATCTTGTGCTTTAGCATTAAACACTAACATAGCAGTATGGTTTCCTGCCTATCTTGCCAGATATTAGATAGGTTGATTATTTCAATCCTGTGACAATTTCACATGTGGGACTGTATTTACATAATATATAACAACTAAATATTCACTAAAATGTAAAACCTCAGAGATCAACACTGGTTAGCTAAGATATTGAGGAAAATCCCCAGTTGGTGAAAATGGTACTAAATTGACACCATTAAAGTTACAAGTATAGAATCTGAGTCATTGTATTTTAGAACATAATTTTCCAAGGTATCTAGAGCATTTTATATATGTTGAAAAAGACTGATGGGGTGAGAAAAATCGATTTAATTTTCCTTTGAGAAAAGAAAATCTTATAAAATTATCATCACTTAACATATAGTATAAGAAGGTACATGAGACAAACATCATCATATCCTTTTCATTTTTCTCTCTGATTTCCCTCACATTCACGTCTCAGTAAGATGACAGAACTGCAGGATAGGCAGAAACCTTCCAGCCCAGTGAGGTCTCATTAAAAACACAGAGCTAGGATTAAGATGTAAATCCTGTAACCTGCAGTGTGTCAAGCATTTTTCTTTGTCTAAAGGGCAAACCTGTCACTCAAACTGGATTTGGCTTGGTCCTAAAGACTTTTTTATTGCAATTTCCATATATGCATATTAATTTATATAATATGCAGCTAAACTTCATTTTCATGACCTGACCAAATCTTAATAGTAAGAAGATATTCTCAGCTAAGTCACTCCAAACTTATTTTGTCACTACTTGCCTGTTTTTAAGGGGAATGGACAGCGTGTTCCACATCCTAAATATAAAAACCCCAGTCTCTGTTTAGGTGAATAAGGCCTGCCTTCCGTGTTTTTAATAAATACATATTCAAACAAAATTGCTAATGCTACTGCCTTTGCTGGTAATTTTGCACAATAAATAATCAGAACTTTTGTCTCATTAGGAGGTACAGACCTTGACAGCACACAGCATAGAAAAGTGCCACGACAGGAGAAGAGCGGACAACTCTCTTATACCACCCTTCTTGCACTCTCCCAGGTGGGTGAATCCCTGATAGTTTGCCTGTTTGTGAGGACAGTTGCCGATGCTGCTGCTCGGGCAGTCACAGAATGACAGAATGGTTACAGTTGGAAGGGACCTTAAAGATCATCTAATTCCAACCCCCCGCCATGGGCAGGGACACCTCCCACCAGACCATATTGCTCAAAACCCTGTCCAACCTGACCTTGAATATTCCCAGGGATGGGGCATCTACCACCTCTCTGGGCAACCTGTGCCAGTGCCTCACCACCCTTAGTAAAGATTTTCTTCCTAATATCTAATCTAAATCTACCTTCTTTTGGTTTAAAACCGTTGCTCCTCCACATCCTATCATTATACTCATTGATAAAAAGTTCCCCCCCATCTCTCCTGTAGTCCCCCTTTAGGGATTAGAAGGGGCTATAAGGTCTCTCTTTGGAGCCTTTTCTTCAGACAACCCCAACTCTCTCAGCCTGTCTTCATAGGAGAGGTGCTCTGGCCCTCTAAACATCTTTGTGGCCTCCTGTACTTGGTTCAACAGGTCCAACAGGTCTTGTGCTGAGGGCTTCAAAGCTGGACATAGTACTGCAGGGGGAGTCTCACAAAAGTGGACTTGAGGGGCAGAATTAATTCCCTTGACCAGGGCTCTGGCTCCTCCATGGCCGAGGAACTGCACATTCCTGACATTCACTGGCAGAAACCTTTCCAGGACTTACACAGCCTCCACGCTAGGCAGAAGGTATTTATTATATTTTGAAGGGGTTTGCAGGGTGTAGAACGGCTATTGAATTTCAACAGCTGGAACTCCTACCTAACGCCAGGTGTGCACACAGCTCTTCGCAATCTGCCTGGCCCTCTTGTCCTGTCCCCAGCAGCCCTCTTTCCCTGGGGACCCACCTGTCTCTGTCCCATCCCTCTTCCTGTTGCATGCTGCCCTCAGGACTTGGCTGCCTTTACCAAGGAATGGTAGACATTGCCCACAACTTTAGCGGAAGGGAAAATCATAAAGAGGAATGTGGGTTTTTTTAAAAAAAAAGCATGAAAAATCTTATTTTGTTGAGAAGATTGTTTTTCTCCCGAGTATTTCATCTGATCACAGTATTTAAGTTCTACCTGCCACTGTGTGTCTTTTCCACAGACTCAGTGGGATTTTTATTTTTTTTCCCCTCTGAGTACTGGGGTTTAAAAGAGCTGTAAGTGGAGGAAAGCTACTTGCATGTGAAAATACAATTACCATTCCCCATTGAACTCATAGGGGTGTGTTAAAGCAACAGCTGGAACTCACTGTTGTTGTATTTTTGGACAGTTAAATAGATCATGCTCAGATAACTATCATTCTCCGAGGAAAGAGCCATGGAACACACCTGCACATGGACAAACAGGCGTTGTCCCAGGCACGGGCTAAACAAAGTGTATTTTTTTAAGGTAATCCAAGTTCTTCTTTCCAATATAAAATCTTAATTGCCTGGAATCTCTCAAAACTTGCAGGTTTCATCTTATTAATTTAGTCTTTGCTTTTTAAATGAGACTTTTCTCTGTGACATCTACAAGATACGGTTTCTTCTATATATTGCATTTACATTCAGCAGTCTTTTACATTAATCCATGTAATTACCTTCTGTAGATTTGAAGTTGCCATGTCTTTATTCTTCATAATTGGTGCATCTATTAAGAAGAAGTGATATTTTCCTGCTATGTCCTTGTTAATTATAACTCTATCCTTCATTTACATAATAAACTTTTTGGGGCAATTTCTGCAGTAACATTTCATGCCTAATAGGAAGCAATTTGCTTTCCTTTATTAAGTACATTAAAACTTCATGCCCCAGACATCATTGACTGTAAACATTTGATTCTGCTCAAATTTAATGCACCAAGGCATTTTGCTCTGCCATATTAGGTTTATTTATGTGCTATGTTCTGGATTGTTAGCTGCTAATGAGACTTTGGCTCTTATTGCTCTAAGGCCTGAACACTAACCTCATTTTAATGAGTTCATTATTTGCTGCCTTCTGAATGGAAGACAACAAAATTTCCTTTTAATTAAAGGTCAAAACACCCCTGGCTAAGGAAAGTGTAGAGGTTATCAAATCCTTAGAGAAGATAAAAGAATGACTTTTTCTGATTTTGATGCCAAGCATGGGCAGGCCAGGCTGTGATAGAAGGTGTTTCTCTGGGGACCAAAACTCTAAATCTAAGCTAAGTGATAACAACACTAAAACGCGGTACTAGTCTTCCCAAGATGATGTGCAAAAAAAAAGAAAGAAAAAAAACCCTGAAAGTCAGCCAAAGTAATTAAAGAGGCTTTACTCCTAACCCGAAGGTCTATGTGGATCAATGCTACTGGTAAAGCATGAGCCCTTCTTTGCATGTGCAATGATTTATAGGGTGCAGAGGACAGATGCCAGATTAATTGAGCCAACAAAAACTAATTTTGCATTTCTTATTGGGGAAAGGGAGGCAAACGTGATCAATATTGGGGACTTTTTGGGGTGAGACAGAGGTATATAAAATCGTGTGTTTGTGCGAGTGCAAATACACATAAAGGGGACTGGTGATCCCTTTCTTTAAACAAAAAATAAGTAATTACAGGAATTAATATGCAGATCTTTGTTCTTTGTCTAGTGTTTTATACCTGGTCACCATCTTAAAGGCAGACTAACAACCATTGGTCCATGTGCCTCCCATTTGAGAAGCTGCTCACATCACAGTTAATAGTGTAAGAGACACAGTTAGTAGTGTAAGTGTAAGGTATTTGGGAAAGAAAGGGCCAGTGGCTGTGAGAACAGCTAGCAAAAACCTAAAATCTGGTTTTGGAGGTAAATCCTAAGTTTGTGAAACAGAGACATTGTTTAGCATGAAAACTGAAATTGTCAAAATGTCCTTCTAACAGCTCTAAGCATTATTTCTACAAAACATAAAAAAATTCCTGATATTTGCAAGTGTCTCAGGGGCCTTCCCAGAAGTTGTGAACTTGTCTGAGAAAACCAGGAGAGGCCAAGGAAGGATCCAATATTTGCAGGCCTCAACATTACCCCAGTGTGGAATAAGAATTTCATTTGGGCTCCTGATCATACATGTGGCCTTCCAGAGGCAATTTCTTGAATGTGAATTTTGGGAACCAGCAAAAAAACTTCAAGATCTTCGAGGTTCCTATCTCTGTGGCAGGGATCTCTGTGGTCAGGGTGTCCAGAGTCTCCTCAACCTATTAGGCACTCCACTAGATAGAGCTTCCCAAGGAGACATGATCCCAAATTACTATGTAGCTTGTCCATGAGAACGGCACAATGTGGAGGGCATAGTTCTTCAGGCAGTTTGGAAGGAGATCAGGGGAAGAAGGGGAAGTTAGGTATTTCTGTTTTTCAGTGTATCTATAATTTGCTGTCATCCTGAATTACTTTATTTCCACAGACTCATTCTAGGAAGTGCTGCTGGCGCGGGAGGATGTGCCAGTGCCTGGCATCCCAGGGCTACATGGCCAAGGTTACGTTTCCCCATCACCATGTGAAGGATATGACTGAGAATCCTGTCAAAAATGGGCTAACTTGCCATTACTCAAAGTCATCATTCATTTGGGAATGGATTCCACTGCTTCAGGTTTTCTTTTTCTTTCATGTATGTGCATAATATATATATATGTTCACCTTATACACATGTTCATTTATATGTATTTTAGATATAAAATACGTGGAAATATATAAAGGTAGATATTCTTTACAGTAATTTTTCTATACATTATATTTATATACACTGCTTAGTAAACCGGATTTTTGCCTGGAGAGGCTGGGGAATCTCTGTCATTTGAGAGATGATCTAATTTAACTTTGAAGTTACCTCTGCTCTGAGCAGGGGCTTAGACTAGATCACCTCCAGAAACTCCTTCCATGCAAAATTATTTTAAGATTTGATGAAATGTGTTTTTCACTTCAGGGGAGTTTTCTTGGGTCACTATGAACCATACTTACTATTTCCAACCCAAACTATCCTATGATTCTATTAATACCAAGAAGTCTTTTTGTGCATTTATTCATTTTTGTTCTTAACATCAGTCCTTAATGCTTTTGCAGTTATATAGCCCCGAGTTTCATTCCTAAGCTGTTCCATGCAGCAATTTGCTGGTGGTCTCTGGAAAGTTGGAGGACTAAAATGTAGCAGTTTTGCTCTTGATTTCCAGCTGAAAATTTTTAGAGGAAGAAAAGCAAAGAATACTTTCAGCAATGTGTTTTTTTTTTTTTTCCACTGCAAGGAGCTGCTGTCAGGATGTGATTTTTGATTGCCTCTTCCCACTCCTGTTCCCTCCCTGAAATCTATGCTAGGAAAAAAATCTGACAATTCTTGATGTGGTCTTGGCAGTCTTCAAAGCCAATGCAGTCTTCATAGGACTATGATGAAAGAGTAATAATCACAGTAACTATCATAAGGATGATTTGAAATAGTTAGTCGCTGTTTTTCTGATGGGAAAACGGAATTTTTAAAAAAAAAGAATTGATGTCTAGCCTGACAAAACTGACAGGGTCACTGCAAGACCAGGACTGCGGCTTCCTTAGTTTCAGCTTTTGGTTTTGAGCACAAATTTCTGCCATAAGGGGGACAATCAAATTGGCTGTATCGCACTTCTTAAAAAGAAAAAAAATGGTGAGGAATTTATAAACTCAGTGAATCTGAGTCATTGATTTCTGAGTGGTGAGGATTTCAGCCCACTTCACATGCTTATAACAGAATTTCAATAGAAAATTCTTTAATACTATAGTGTAGGAATTATAAAGAATTCACATTATTGACTTACTGGCTAGATTTTGAAGGGAGTTTAGGGGTTAAAGTCAGTCAAGTCCTTCATGGGATTTTGAAATCACTCATACTATTTACCCTATGCCAAAACTGATTTGAATAGCTGTTAAACACGCACTGGATCAGTGGGCAACTGTCAGCCCTCACAGATTTATGTTCCCACTTGAGACGCTTTCAGCCAGTCATTGTACAAACGGGTCATTCCCAGCGCTGGCTGCAGAGCCCTCACCTCACCCAGCCAGGACAGCAGGACTTCGGCCACTGCCCTGCCTTCCTGAGATACGGGACATCACTTCTTTTCGGATTTATTTCTGTGAAAGGCTAACTATGCTAATCTATAGTGCTGTACAAAGAATTAATAGGAAGGTCTCTGATGGTGCTGAACACAACCTGCGGATGTATTTTTTTTATTATTATTATAGAGCTATTACTTGAGTCTGTTCAGTGTTTCCCTTGAGTAACCATCTAAGTGTGAGGTCTGAGAGGACATGTGGGTTTATTTGAAGTAAGAAAGAAGGCATGTTTTGCACTCATATGTAATATGTTTATTGCAAACAGAAGAATTTTTTTTCTCCTTTTTAAGTAAGATATTGAATTTATCAGATCTGCTGCTATTTCAAAACTCCATCCTGAAGTCAGAAAATAGTCAGGAGTCTAATTGCATTTAATTCAGCACAGAGGAATGCATCTGTTCCAGTAAAAGTTCAAGTAGCTTTAGCTGAATAAGTTGAATGGGGTGAAGTTGCACCAAATTTACTAGCTAGTCATGACTAACCAGCTAATAACATCACTTGAGAAGTCAGAAGGTGGCTTTTGGTTAAGTATTACAGGAGAGATGATGCTATGACAGTGACACAGATAACCTGGCAGCGAGAGCACCTTGACCAACTGCACATGTGTGCGTGCACATATATAAATAGCCATGGAATTATTCTGTCTCTCTTGGAAAAAAGTGTTCATAGCCAACCCCCTTGTATTTCTTAGAAGACCTAGCAACAAACGAAAGAACAAGGGGACAACCTAACAGAGCAAAAATTATAAATTAAAAATAAAGCACATTTATAAAAAACAGGATTTATTTTAACCAGCATCCTAGAGATGAGTCAATGTGATTGCTTTCAATTCTCCAGCCGTAACTGGCTGGGGAAAATCAAAGGCATTAGACATGGTGGTGAGCATCCAGAGGACAAGCTGCTGGAACTGTCAGAGAAGGGTATGGTTGCACTGGTTACCTGCCACCAGTGATTACTGTTCTGTGTTGGCATTGACTGCTGAAAAGATTTACAGCCTATTTGGGAAATCACTGAGTCTTTAATAAAAATCACTACTAATTCTGAAGAATTTTTTAGGAATACTAACCAAATCTGCTGACAAATTCTGCAAGGGGAAAAAGCAGCATGTGCTCGAGCTGAGAATGGGTGATGATTCCCTGTGGCTGGGGAGGGGAAGAGCCTGCTGGTGCTAGCCCTGCTGCTGACCGAGGTCCCTCCAGGCAGGTTGCATGCAGCAGGGACAGGAGCCAGTGGCACCTTGAAGCAAGGCAGTGAATGGGCTTATTTCTTATATGTTCTGATTTTTCAAAAGTTGAAGTGTTTTCAGCAAAAGAATCATAGAATCATAGAATGTTTTGGCTTAGAAGTGACCTTAAAGATCACCCAGTTTCAAGATCCCTGCCATGGGCAGGGACACCTCCCACCAGACCAGGTTACTCAGAGCCCCATTCAACCTGGTCTTGAACACTTCCAGGGATGGGGCAAACACAATTTCTATGGGCAACCTGTTCCAGTGCCTCACCACCCTCGTAGTGAAAAATTTCTTCCTGATATCTAATCTACATCTCCCTTCTTTCAATTTAAAACCATTCCACCTTATCCTATTGCTCCACTCCCTGATAGTAAGTCCCTCCCCATCTTTCCTGTAGCCCCTTTTGGTACTGGAAGGATCTATAAGGTCTTCCTGGAGCCTTCTCTTCTCCAGACTGAAAAACCCCATCTCTCTCAGCCTGTCCTCACAGCAGAGGTGCTCCAGCCCTCTGATCATGTTTGTGGCCTCCTCTGAACCCACTTAAACAGGCCCATTTCCTTCGTATGCTGGAAGGCCCAGAGCTAGACACAGTACTTCAGGTGGGGTCTCATGAGGCTATTCAGCCTTGAGAATAAGGAGAAGGTAATCTGCCAGCTGTAGATGAAGAAGTTTTGATTCAGTTTTTAAAAGAAACAACACAATCAGGAATGTTTAGTCTAATTTAAATAGCTTTCCCATCCTCTCCCAGGCCACTCTATGCTCCCATGCTCCCTATGACTGCAGTTCTGCTTGGCCAGTACAACAGCCACACAGAGGAAAGAAGAGATGCCTCTTCTTGCATCTTGCCCTCTATCTATGTCTGCATGAGGCAGGTGGAGTTTGTCTGTCTGTAATTCTACTGGGGCGATAGCATGAGAGAGGCCAGAGTGGCACATGCAGAACCATCATCTGATCAATCACCAAAAAAACCCAACCCTAAAATAAGTATTGCACAGGAAAAATATCTTGAAGTTTTAAAGGGACAACATCAAGATTTAAAATAGTATGTTAATAAAAAATTAATGCTCAGCAATTGTGATCCTGTTGCAGTAAAGTGCATTGGTGTTGCATGTCACCAATAGTAAAACAGACAGATTTTTTAATATTTGGGTCGTGCCAAAAAAAGGTCAGTCTCCCCTTTTTTTATTAAAATACAAAATTGTATACAATACAAGACAAACTACAGTTTGTTTTAGTTGTATGTGCTGTATTTCTTTCTCTTGTTTCTTGATTGTTCAGAATTGCTTCTTTAAGCAAAAAAACCCCAACAAGCAAAACCCTAACCTGTTTTATGTGGGCACTCAGTTGTTATAAATTATTTAAGGACTGGACTAATGGAGGCTATCCTATCTATTGTCTTTAATTTATGGACTTGGATGTACTAAGGTTTAATCAGAGTGGGTTTTCTGCTCCTTTACTGCCCTTGGAAATTATTTACATTAATAACTTGTCACAAAAATAAAAATTCCTTAAAATTCTCATCATAGACATTTATCTCAAAATTCTGAACTCTTACCAGCAATCTCAAATTACTACTTTAAATTTACTGCTTAAAACCTAACTGAAGTATGTACTTCATTGTGGAATTAAGTGTTTATTTTTTAAACATGCATTCAGTCATAAAGGAGAGATTGGAACAGAGGTGATATATTCAAAATTCAGGTCTGTCCTTCAGCTTTCAGAAGGAGTGTGTTTATGTGATGATGGATATAACTAGTGGCTTTAAGAGTGTACCTCCATACGTTTAAGTGAAGGGCTTCTACAGCTTTCAGAGTGGGAGGGTGAACAAGGAAACCACGGCAGTTGCTAATTTCTCAGTTCCTGCTGTCAGTGCTAAAAAATGGGAGTGTCCAAAATATCCAAATGTAGAAGGACAGAGCAGAAACACGTCTCTCCTTGGTGCTTTTTTATCTGTGAACAAGTATTTTTTAAACTCATGTGCTCAGTGTGCAGACTTTTCCAGTTTTATTGTCTTTCCCACTTAATTGCTATTTTTTCTTATAACCCCTTCTAAAGTATGTATGGGAATCTCAAATCTTCCCTCAAATTGTTTCAATATACCTTTCACATCACTTATAGCACCTATACACCAGCTGTCTCTATGGTCTGTTATTTTTTTCCCCTTTCAAGTCTGTTCATTGCCACCTTCTCCCTAAAAATCAGAAACCAGGGAATTTAAATTAATGGGATACCAAGGAACACCATAGAATCCTAGAATTATTTAGGTTGGAAAAGACCCTTAAGACCATTGAGTCTAACCAACTAGCCAACACTGCAAAGCCCACCACTAAACCATGTCCCTAAGCACCATGTCTACATGTATTAAGTACCTCCAGGAACAGTGACCTCACCATTTGCACAGGCAGCGCAGGGTGGCTACTGGGCAGGCACAACACTTCTGCCTTTGGCCAGCAACTACAACCCCCCAAGTCTCTGTGGGGGTCCTAAACACTGATGGTTGTGCTGAGGTGCTGCCAGAAGCTTTGGACATAGGTGGGAGCAAGAAGACAGGCAGCAGTTATTGTCCTTTCAAAGTCTAGCCTTGCCCATCTATTTCACTGTGCTGTGTGTGGGGGAGAGGGAGGGAGAGCCCGAAAAGGTAGAAAAAGTCACACTTAGTTGCACGGTAAGGGGCAACATACCTTGAAGCAAAATGATAAAACCATTTTCTGCTATTCTTTTGGGACCAAGTGAAAAATGCCTTAGGATTGGGAAAGGCCTGTCTTTTAAATGATTGTGGAATATTTCTTGACCATACAAGTAACATACCCGTATCATGCAGTCTCCTTTCTGTTTACTTCCAATGACCTAGTAATGCTTCTGTTTTACAGAAAGCCCAAATTGTATTTAATCGATCTGTTAGTTTCATGGGTTCCCTTTAATCCTCTGTGGATTCCAATTAGACATCTGGCTGCAGCGTGTAAAAAGTGTAACTGTGCAACAACTGGAGTCCCTAAAATTGAGTAGGTTCATAGAAATCTGTGCCAGTGATACATTTTCCTTTGTTCTGGAACAAAAGGATGGCTTGCTAGGAAACTCTTGTCACCCCGCTTTCCCTGGTAGTACTTGGAGACTTCAATGCTTTTGGCACTTATTCTGAAAACTGGAATTTTGCAAAATCTTTATGAGTAAGGATGAACTTTAAAAATCACTAGAATTAACTTTGCTTTTTAATATTTTGGAGATGTTTGATGCTTGTCTAGCAGAGCTTAACTTTTTTGACCCTTCTTCCTTCTTCATGATGCTGTTTTGCACTATCTAGGGAGCTCACTTCAGTATTTTCATCGTGTTTTTTAACTGGCATTGGAAGTTTCTGTAAAATGAAAAGGGAATTGCAAGGCAAATGTTCTTGCTTTACAGCATGCTCATCTCTTTCACCAGAGGTCAGACTGCTTCTGTCACCCCCACATCCTTCAAGATTAGAGCAGAGGGAGGTAAAGCCTGTTTTGTCCTCAAGGATGGGTTCAAAATTCCTCTGTTCCAGAAAATCCTCCTGCTGCTTACCACTGTTTTGTTATCCTTCCTAGCTTGAAGACAGCATAATAAGTTGTCCAAATGAAAAAGCTGGAAGACCCAAAGCAAGATGGCAAAGGCCGTGGCAACTTTATACTAAATTTTCTTGAATAGACACATAAAAGGCCAGTATGTTTTCTGATAAACTCAAGCCAGATTGCCAAATGAGGATGAAAAATTTGAAATCAACCATTTCAGAGGTTCCAGCAGGTTACTTTTTCATAAAACTATGTAATTTTAGGTAAAATTGAGAAAAAATCTTTCCAAGAGCCAGAGGAAATGCTTCAGGTCATAGCTGTATGGTTAAAACTGTCACCATAGAGCGAAACTGAAGTACCACCATTCTTCAGATCACTCCAGATTACAGACTTGAAAAAACCTCAAATGTGCACCCTTGAGATATTCAAATGGTATAATGTAATTGTTAAAAAGTATGAAGAATTCTTTCAGCCCTCCTAGTGACTTCCTAGGAAACAAACTTCTGATAACAGGGAGCCCCTCTGCCTGACACCACAACCCAAGGCAGATCCAGAGGCAGCACAGACAAAAAGAGGTTTTAGGTAAATTTCATACTATTTGATGGAACTCATTCCTTTCTAGATACTGCTAAATCATACTTGACAGGGACAACTTATCCCCAGGGCTTCTAAAACTGTTTCGGATAAAGAATCTTCTTTGGTATTGGAATGCATTGAATTTTGCCAAGCATCGTGCATCTGTGAAATATTTCCTGTTAGAAAGGTATGCTTGTTCTCTCTTCAAGCTCCTCATCCCCGATTTTCTAAATTACACGGGACGAATGCTGTGCTATGCCGTAAGTACACAAAGTGACTTATTTGGAAGGGAGAGTAAACATTTCTAGCAAGCGTTTTTAATCAGAGAGGGTTTACTGATATCTTTTATGACATGTTTTCTTGGCTGCTTGGAAGAGAATGGGAACATAATTTTGAAATGTCTTTTTCTTTTCCCCAGCTTATCATTTGCATGAGAACACATTCCTGTGGCATATAGAGCCTTCCACAGGGAATAGTTTTGGTGAAAGATTCAGCCCATGCCCTCAAAGAAGAGCATGTCTTCCAAGCATAATGGTGTCTGATTACGATAATAATACAGTGAAAATCAGTGTTACTAACGTTTGTGATCCTTTCATAAGTGTCACAGTAGTTGAAATTTTTGGTTTTTCCCTGTTCTCACATATAGGAGAACACTAGCGTCAATATTTATGGTGAATAAGTTTCTAGCACTTAAGAACAGTGATGAAAGCTAAGGTCATCAGTACATTAAATGCTTGCATAGTATTTTCTCAGAAAACAAAAGATGTGCAGAAGGGTTGGGGGAAATTTTTGTTTTTTGTTTAAAAAAATGTTCCTATTTCAAGGCCACTCACATGCATTTTTGTGGCAGGTGAAAAGTGGTATACTCAGCTGGTTAACTTTTAAATCTAGTTGCTTTTGATCTTAGTCATTATAGGTAGTACTTATCTCTCAAAATATTCCCATTGAAAACTGGGTAGTGACTTGCAGTTTAAAGTATGAATCCATGTAACTTTGGATCATTAAACTGAGAAAAACGTTCAGCAAAGTATCAACCTTTTAATTATAGGTGTCTACACTAAATTTCCACTCATTTCTGAAGTGAGAGGTTCTATTACTCTCCTAGCTGTGGAGGAGTGCCATGATTTTATTTTATATGGCAGTAGCTGTTAAAAATCATAAATACTGGATTGTTCGGATAGGTTTTACTTGGCAAATTCTCTGCTGCCCAAATGGGATTGTTTGACAAGGTTTACATTCAAATTCTGAAAAGAATTTTTAACTGTAAGATGAGAATTAGCTAAAAGATAGGTGGTATTTTTCCATCGTGGAAAAATCTTCCTTAGTCCTCAGGCTCTTCTGTGGGCTTTGCATTCCCCCCTCTTTGTCCCATCTTTCCTCTGCTGGAAGGCAGAGGAAAGCCCACCTCAAACCTTTGCTGCCTGAGGTTTTAGCACCAACAACCAGCCACCGGAATTACTAAATGTGAACACAGGAAGTTCCATCTAAACATGAGAAGGAATTTCTTCACTTTGAGGGTGGCAGAGCACTGGAACAGGCTGCCCAGAGAGGTGGTGGAGTCTCCTCTCTGGAGACACTTAAAACCTGCCTGGATGCCATTCTGTGCAACCTGCTCTAGGTGAACCTGCTCTGGTAGGGAGGTTGGAGTAGATGATTTCCAGATGTCCCTTCCAATCCCTATCATTCTGTAGTTCTGTAAACCTAGAATATTTCTATGGGATGAATGTCAGCTGGGTTTGATCAGTCTAGTGGCAGAGGAATATTAGAAGACTGTTTTAACCATCCTCCAGTGAGGTCTTTCAGCCTTTTGTATACACGTAGATCTACAGGCACATACTTCTGTCTACATATATGTTGCAATAAGCTGTAGCTTTGCACATTTACTCTGATACAGGCATAGCACAGAATATTCTCCAATACAGCAACAGAGGAAAGTGACGACAAATATATATGAAAGCACACGATTCAGCCAAAAATTTCCCCCCAGCACATTTAATCAGTAAAAGGGTTTCAAGGGATTTTATTCTAGCCTGGCGAGCACTCAAAGGGCGTTTCACCAGTACCACGCTGCCCTCTTGTACCCTCATGTCCATGGGCAGACTATGTATTGCCTTCAGAGAAATACAGTGCAATACACAGGGGCTGGACGGCCAGGCCTCCAAGGTAAACCATAAAATAATGGTAAAAGAGTAATAAACTGCCTTATGGCTTAGTTCACTGTAGTGTCAGCTACCAATACATGAGAGAAGAGAAGGGAATTTCCTCTTAACCTTCAGGAGAGATATAGATTGAGTGTAGGTAATTTTATACTCAAGTCTCAGACGAGATCCTGATCTTTGGAAATTTCTAAACCTTGCTTCGGCATCATCCTGCACTACTGAAATCAATGTATGTCTTGTCAACTCAAAATGTTTCCTTATATTAAGCTAACAAATGACAAGGTGTCACTAGTCCAAGGCTTTGCCTCTTGCTGCTGAGCTTTGAGATGTGTTTGCTGCCTGAAGGCTGAGAGAAAATCCCTGCTGGTCTTTACCACCGAGCTGCTCCATCACATCCACCTTGCAATATTTATAGCAGTGATGGGAACCTTTTATTTCCTGATAATGTACTGGCAGGCATGTCCCCAGTTACAAGAGAAATAATAGTGAAAGCATATGGGAAGCCTTATTCCCTTTCCTAATAACAAATACATTGGAATTACACTTTATAATACCACAGACATATTTGTTTATGATGCATATAAATCTTGGGATACGTTACTAGGAAGACACATGCAGAGCTTTTTTTATTAAAGAATTCACATTCTGCAGCTGAACCTATTTTTTTTTTCACATGGACTATTATTATTAACCATGCAGAGCACAGCCTGAGCAGTTCACACTTATGCCTGGAGCTCCACTAAAGATTCGATAAATTAATAAGATTATAGAGTATTTAGTCTCTATTAATTATAGATACATATAGATTAAAGCTTATTTACCCATCTACATTGAATTAATTTCCAAACGTTTGCGCTAATTTGTTGAAAAACCTACAGTAAATATTATTACAAAGAAGGTCTTCAGTTTGTATAGCCCTTAGGGATTAAATATTACTGGAAAATAGCCCTGATCCAGGGTCCTCTTTGATCCTCATAGAATCATAGAATGGTTAGAGTTGGAAGGGACCTTAAAGATCATTGAGTTCCAACCCCCCTGCCATGGGCAGGG